>DWNE01003705.1:0-16260 GCA_018249875.1 Cecropterus toxeus
TGACGATTCGGATCGCGCGCTTCTGTACGGAGTCAAGTGGGTTAAGTTGGTATTGTGGCGCCCCTGCCCAGAGATGCCAGCAGTACTCCATTCTACTCCGTGCTACTTATGAGGACTAAGTTGGAATGATTCGGATAAGTATGTTACTATTCCCACACACTTTAGGCTAGCACAGCAGTGCATAATATTGCTGTTATTAGGGAGAAATAGGTAATAGTTCCGAAGTTGAACCCCAAAGATTTCCCTTGAAACTCATATGAAAACCCTTATAAAACCCTCATAATACCCTCATCTGAAAACCTCCAGAATACAAGAACTGCTCTACGCTAGATATGTGCCGGTGGTACCTCAAACCATATTCTTCCTACAATTTAAAATAAAACAGCCAAGCGCGAGTCACACTCGCGCACGTAAAGTTCCGTACCATTATCGTAAAAACGGTAAAAAAACATTTCTTTTATGAGTCTCCCCCTTAAATATATTTTTGTTATTTTTAGTATTTGATGTTATAGCTGCGACAGGAGTCTATTTATTACGGTGTCTGAGATACAGCCTAGTGAGTTACAAACGGACAGACAGACAGCGGAGACAGCGGAGTAGGTACGCTCTGATAAGAGCTGGAACTGAAATGCCTAACTCCAATGTAACTCTCATTTACATTTCGTCACGCAATCCTACATCCAATTACACACATAAAGACAGACCATTAACATCCACGTATCCGCAATTCCCATCGGGGAACGCATTTAATTTAATTATTCGAGGTCTTTTGCTATTGCCTACAAATTCCTCTGTAATAACAATTTGCGTTTGCTATTTCAGGGGAAAACGGTTGTCATTTTCTGCTACAACAGTTGTCATGTTTGAATCCGATATACGGCACAAGGAACATCTTTAAAAGTATAAAAACAAAAACTAGACTGCTTAAAAACTATTGTGTGCCTTTAATTTCAGTTAATTGTTTTTAAGCATTTTTAGATTTTTTGTAGAACTGTTTGCCTGTGTGTTTGTATTCACATTAACCCAAAACTATTTAATTGAATTTATGGGTTGGATATTTTCAATCCTTTATTTTCAGTCTATATTTTTAGTCCGTACGATAAACATTAGTTTGAGTTTCATTAAATTTTATCTTCTCTATCAAATGATATTACAATTTAAAGTTATGTTTCATTTTTAAACCCAGATATAATTGCTTTCGCAGCTCTAAACAAAATAAAGATTATTTCGTTTCATTTCAGAGACGTTACAAATAAAAGGAGTCTTGAAATGGCTTCCGAATTATTGCACGCTAATTGAAATTCACTTGCATTTCTCTTGTGTGACCAAGTGTCATCGTAAATTTCGTAAATGCAAATTTGAACTTGTGATGTTGAGTTACGCCCCGTTTATCTAACAGCTATGCTTTAACCAGCTATCACATAAAAAACAACAAACAAACATATGATTTTATATAGTCTTTCTCAATAAATGGACTATTCAACACATTGTTTTTTCAATTGGAAATATAGTTCTTCAGATTAGAGCGTTCAACCAAACAAACAAATTCTTCATATTTATATCATTAAGTAATATAATATAAATGTATATTAAACGTCGTCGTCAACCCATTATTGTCCCACTGCTCGGCACGGGTCTTCTTACAAATTGAGAGAGTTTTAGGCCATAGTTCAGCGCGCTGGTTAAGCGCGAATTGATAGACTCGACACAGGCTTGAGATCCGTTTTTTTTTGAAATCTCGGACGTGTAGGTTTCCCCACGATGTTTTCCTTCATCGAAAAGCAGCGAGAGTAAATTTCTAACACGAAGATAATTTTACGAATTTTAGTAATAACTATTTTATTAAGCATGAGTGTATTAAGCGTGTGTAAGAGAGTGAGTGTATAAAACGTGCATGAGTGTATAAAACGTAATATAGACAATAATATTTTAACTTATTAAATTTAACTAAATTAAATAAGAATTCCTATTCCAATTCCGGAAATGATTTCCATTTAGTATACATATGGGATTAATTAAATTAATTAGCTTCTAATTTATTAATTATTCATAGTATATTAGGGTCAATTACTTTACATCCGTTTGATGCTAATTTGAGGGCCATGAAATATTTGCTTCAAGCGTCTTTCGCTTAGCGCTGCAAATCTTAGAGTTAAGAGTTTAAAAAAATTAACAAAAAATATAACCGACTTCCATGGCACAAAAAAGTAAAAAATAATTAAAAATATGTTGGTTTAGTACATAAAAAGTACATGATACATAGTCCCGAAGTCGGCACTCAACACACTTCGCTAATTCATGTCGACAAAACTATGTTCTACGAGTATATGAGCGCCGACTTCAGGATTTAGGACCGGAACAAAGGAAGATGCAGACAACCACGAATTCCATAAAATTAAAATAATCTATCAGTTTATGCATAGAATTGCTTTCTGAATTTAAGCAAGAAAAAAATATCATACTTGACAATTTCTAAGTGCCCCCGTAGGCCTATGCAAAAGACCTTTCATTTCATTTTACACGCACACTGATTGCGAGGAGGCTGCAGCGAGTTCCATTACGTGTTTGGACATATGCGGGCTTAAACACGCGTGACAAGAGAAACGCCCCTATCCTGACATTTCCAATACTCAGTAAAGTTATAAATGTCCGCTAGTTTATTTACAACTCGTGGGACATTTCCATGAAATGCCATTTCACGCCGCTTTATTTTCCATTTCATTAAGCGATGTTTACACACGGACAGGTATTAACGCTTAGGTTTAAACCCGTTATTGTCCCACTGCTGGGCACGTTGATTTTAGAGCAAAGTGCTTAGGTCATAATTCATCATGATGATGATATGTCGATAGATAGATTTAAGATTTTTTTCCTTCCTATTATATTTTAGCATATTCACACTAATTTCTAATAAGCCAACAACATAAAAAATCAAAAATTTGAAGGTGATACCGTTCGACCAGGTACTAAAAAAGTCGTCCTTTTTCCATATTTTCAGGCGTCATTTTTAACATGATATAGCCTTTGACACTCTGGTAGTGGTAGAACCAGTACAATTTGAACGGGGAGGCACCACCGCCACACCTCTATAGTAAAGCAGTTCTTGAGTTTTGGTGTAAGGGTGTCGTTGCCATCTTTCTATCATATGAGACGACCATCTCAGCCTTCGGGAGTAGTCAACACATCTGTGACTGATTTCAGATAGCTCTCCTGTTCTGTATGTGGCTTACAGATATCTATGGGCGGCAGCGGCCACTTAACTTTTTCAATCTCATTTCAATCTCATAAAAAAGGTACGTGGGATTGAAACGTCGAAACTCCCAATTTTAAACAAGTAGGTTAGCAGTACCTTTTAATCAACGCATATATACATACATAATTATCGTACGACATTTCATCGCGTCTATGTAATTTAATTTTGAACTAATTACAAGGCTCTACTAGAATGGAGCTTTCAGCTGGCGGTTTAGAATTATTGAAATGGTTGCATCTGTTTACATTAGTTTCTAAACGCCAAGCCCGTCAAATTTAAAAAGAGTACATTTTTCAGTACTGGGAAATGTAGTCTTTTTAAATTTTAATCTGGATTTTCGTAAATTTCCTGAAGTTTTGATAAAGCTGTAAACGGCTTCTGAAACGAACTCCGTTGTTATATGCCGTGCCGGGCAAACCAGTTATAGTCAAAACGATTTAATTATGTTGTGGGTTCCAATCCTGAATGGGCATTTCTAATTATCAAAAGTTATACGTGTATCAGATATAGTTATTACTTTATTTTTTTTCATAGGCCTACGGGGGTACTTACAAATTGTCAGTTATTTTTCTTTACACCATCACCGGATCGGAACAAAACCTCAACTGAGAAGATCCGGCAAGGACCTCAGCGGGTTTATTTTTATTTTGTTTGTATATATATTTTTTCTTTTTTATCAATTTGTTTTTTACATAGCAATATAAGCTAACTTAAGTAGCTTTTTCCAGAGAGTCACCAAATCCAGAGAACAGAGGTTTTATATGTCGACAGACGTGTACCTACGCCCGAGGACTTAGATGGTCGCCTCGTTCTTAAGTAAGCAGGCACCCACACCAAACAAACGTAACGCAACTACTTCGCGTTCAAAATTGATGTGTAGGTGGGCGTGACGGTAGTACCTCCCCAATCGAATCATACTGATTCTAACCTATATTCTAACCTATATTAGCCACGGTAATTACTAGCTCAAGTCACGAGTAAACATTGCTTGGTCGAACGGGAAAAGATAATGAAAATGGCAATCAAATCATCAAAGCAAACGGTAATAATGATTGCTCAGGAAAATAAAATAAATGATCGTTAATAATGATTGCTCAGGAAAATAAAATTAATGATTGTTAGTAATGATCGCTCAGAAAAATAATATAACACTTTTGTTTTTAGTGACATACTCAAGTGAAGTGCGGAGAGGAAAGAAAGTATCGATGTAACGATTTTGTAACGGAATTCGTCACGCTAGGATGTTACGTTACAGTAATATATTTTTATTATTACCAATTCATACCTGAGGATTATAACACACACGCTTTCTGCACTCATAGCCCCACATTAGGATTTCCTCCTGGATACACAAAGACGATTACACAAACACCCAGACCAAGAACAGAAATCTAAACCCATCATTAATATTTCTGTCTGGCCGGGAATCGAACCCGGGGACCCACTGCACGTCAGACCGGTACGGTCACCGCTCCGCCACGCGGGTCGTCAAGGTTAGCCACAGATGTGTTGTTCCCCCTAATGACTAAGTCAGAACGCCTCCGATAACTATGACTCCCTCACCACACCCATCAGACCAGAATACAGCAGGGCTTGTTATTGGGCAGAAATAGGTGTGACGGTGGTACTCCCGAAGTCGAACCAAAGACAGTTCTAATGATATACATAATTGATAATAGGTCATATGATGTGACATCAATGAAATACAACGTGTAAAGTCTATTAGTCTTATCTATACCAGGGGTTCCCAATCTTTTACAGCCGCCGACGCACTTACAAATTTAGTATTTTGTCACGACGCTATCCTATCCAGCTACTTGATAAAGATACAGTGACAGAAATACCTACAATAAAAAAAACAGATACAAAACTTAAAACAACCTTAATATGAAACTTGGTTATATAATATAGAATAGAAACGGAAAAAGAGATAAATTAAAAAAAAAAAATTAAATGACTAGAATAACTTCTCTATCACGTCAATGTGACACCGCGCCTCTCCTTACATTCTACGACGCACCAGGGCGCCCCGGCGCACACTTTGGGAACCCCTGATCTGTACTACATTATTAATATCATAAAGCTGAAGAGTTATTTTCTTTGGTTGAACGCGCTAATCTTAGTAACCATTGGATTGAATTGAAATATTTTATTTTTGTGTTAAACAGTCCATTTATTGAGGAGGACTATAGGTTGTTTG
The DNA here is from genome assembly GCA_018249875.1 of Cecropterus toxeus. Taxonomy (NCBI): domain Eukaryota; kingdom Metazoa; phylum Arthropoda; class Insecta; order Lepidoptera; family Hesperiidae; genus Cecropterus; species Cecropterus toxeus. The sequence goes on from DWNE01003705.1 coordinate 5,454, forward strand.
TTTGTTTTTTTCTTATGCCGTAACGGATAAAACCGCGGGGCACAACCAGTCCATACACATAATAAGAAACGAAATTTCCACGTGTCGGGACGTCGCATGTGTTTGTAAATAAATAATAATTAAGAAAAAATAACTGAAAAATATTTTTCTATAAGTTAAAATAAAAAAGAGTTATTATGAAAAAAATGCGTGGGGTGCTAGAAGTATATAAATTAAAGTAAATATTTTATTAAAATATATCGGTATAAGTAAATTTATTATTAAATATCTCAAAAACCACCCCACGCTTATTAAATATGCAAATGATTTTATTTCTTAATCGCTGTTTATTAACACATAGAAAATAATAATAATAAGTTAGTAATGAGTAATGATAGAAATTTCTAAAATGTTTAGAATTTTTATCGTTCTTATTAGTGTGTGTCATACTGTTGCCGATATTACTGAATTAAAGGATTAAATGTATCGTTTGTCAATATTTTGAGATCATATCCAGTTCATTTAATTTCATTTCTAAATTTCTTTAAATCTATTGGTACAATGTTATTACAATTTCAAGTAATTTATTTAACTTTTTTAGTAATAAGATTAGGTTTTTTGTGATTACCACTAATATAATAAATGCGCAATTTTTTTTAGGATATATGTTTGTTTGTTAATCTTTCACGCAAAACTACTAGTCGGATTACTGAAATCTGGTACACGGATAGTTTATGAAAAATATCATATAGGATACTCAATAACGTGGTAAACATGTCCGCGAAGCAGCGGAGCCGCGATATAAACTAGTTTTATATATTTTTTGACGTCCCGCGTGGCGGAGCGGTCACCATACAGGTTTGACACGCAGTAGGTCCCGGGTTCGATCCCCGGCCTGATAGAAATGTAAATAATTAGTTTTGATTTCTGTTCTGGGTCTGGGTGTTTGTGTAATCGTCTTTTGGCCGTGGGTGCCATGTGTCCATGGCACCCACGGCCCAGGCGAAAATCCTACTCTGGGGCTATGAGTGTTGAAAGCGTTTATGTTATCATAATAACAACGTAATACATACATATATATCGCATAAGTTTCAGCTTAATAAATCAAATTAAGATGGTTAAAACAATTTATACAGTAATAAACACACAAATATTTGAAAATTGATAATAAAACGTAATCCTTATAGTATTTATACATATACGTATTTTTATTTTTAAACTTATTCTATCTTCATTGTTATCATAATATTGTTGTATTGTTATTTTGTTGCATTATAGTGTTTAAGGTTTATTTTAAAACAATTTAAGTTATAAACACACAAATATTCGAAAATGGAGTATAATACAAAATTCTTATAGTATTTATACATGTACGTATTTTTTTAATTTTACTCTATCTTTATTGTTATCATTTATGTAACGATATAATTAAATGCATTATTTAATACAACTATTATTAATATATGCATTATAAATACTTAAGGAATTATTGTTTTTTTTACAGATTTAAACGTAGATAATATATTTTTGAAAACGAATCACATAAATCATCACGAAACTCTAAAAAAAATACGTATTTGCTGTCAATTACTTGATATTGTTAAATTATGTTCGTGTACAACGTATTTAAAGATTTTTAGAATTAGTATATTATTAAAGTCAATATTACCGGTTTAATAAACTTTTGTGTTTGGACATCGAATAATATTTGTACGCAAATCCCTCCGGAGAAGCTATCGAAGATCTAGTTAGGTGCCCCGAGAGAGGTTTCCATCAACGTGTTTGAACAAACGTGACACTCGATTCTTTCAAGGTTTTAAATCTATAAAAAACGAACAAAGCACTTCGTCCTTTAAGTCACCTCCTTTAACTCATGAAAGCCTGGTACTTCAAATTTATATCCAGTTTAAGTCACCACGTGTTATCGTATGAATCACATACCTGTGCATTTCCCGCGTGGCCCAGGCTGGCACGACCACTCGCCTCTGTAGTTCGGGGCGTACTGAATCGTCCCCACTGAAACCTTAGGGCTTTTACGGTATATATATAGAGCGGTTACAACGTATGTATCGTATCTTTTGATCTTTGTTGTATACTATTTGTTAGGAAAGGACGTGTTTTGAATATAGCAGGGTCGATGAGGGAAAAAAGAGTGTTAGTTAGCTTCTAAGTTGTATTGTATGTGGAAATATGTACATATTATGTATATTATATTACATACATATTAACAACTTCAACTTTTAGAATGGCGATAACTTGGGAATGGGCGATTCGTAGAAAAAATATAAGGAATATTATTGTAGATAATTCTATGATATTATTGTATATATTAGGTAAACTTAGAATTTAGTATTGACTGAACTGTACTGAGTCTTGCATCCTTTTGAAAATCGAAAAAAGTAATAATGATTCACAAATATTATCAGCTATTATGTAAAACTTAATGACGTCACATATACAATCATAACATAACATAATTTCCTAATGGGTATAAAGCTTGCAGTCTATTTGATGGCAAATTCAAGAGCATATCCTACATATTTTTGGGAGAGTTGACAACATGTATCACGATGGAATTGTGATCATCAGTAGTAAATAATACAGAAGTGCTAATGCCAATAATAAAAGGGCTCTACGTAATACGCAGCTCTATATAATTTCGCAAATGTAGCGCGCGTGAGACGTAGCGCCCTCCCGCTCAGCAACAGTTGTTCATGGTGTTACCAGTTATAAATGTTTTCCAGATAATTGTGTGAAGTATGGCTATACCTATAGTTCATGTAACAGCCTTTAGGTCTACCATTGGAGTGGCAAACAAGCGTGGCCAGCTGATTTTAAGTAGCCACTGCCACACATAGAGATCTCTAAGTAACTTCTTATAAAACAGGAGTTCTATTTGAAGTTCGCCGGAGGTACCACCAAACCAGTTTCCAACGTGAAGCAGCTCTTTCAATTCGGTGGAAGGGTGAAGATGCCGTTTCACTTTTATATAAGACCACTTTATTAGTTCTTGGGAGCAGCAACGCATCTGTGGAAAATCTCAGATAAGAGTCTGATCTGACATCGACTTGATTATGGATGTCCATCGACGGCAGTGACCACTCACTATCATGTGGACTGCATGCTCGTTTGGTACTTCCATATCATAAAAAAATCAAAGATCATGAAGCTTACATAACACTGTTCTATCAGATGTTATCACTTTCTCCCCGCTGCTTCATACAAGTCACAAACGCATGTAAGCAGTAATAAAGTCGGTATGTGTTAAGTTACCAATAGATGGCGTTGTCTTCTATTTCACAATAATCATTTTTACTAACCCAAGGAGAATTTACAAATGGTTGCAACACAGAAAGCTTCAGGAAAAGGTCCATATTACACGGGCAAATTAAGTTATCGCTCAAAAGAATTACATTCGCATCTTTTATGTATACTTTTAATTTGGTCGGGTAATAAGATGATGAAGCTTAATGTTATTGGAAAAGTAGCCTTTATTGCTCTTGTAATAAGGGCGTTACTTTGAGGTTCGATGAGAATAGTCTTTTAGTATCTCGTTTAATTGACGTCGTCAATCATTGGGTTTGAATTGATCTCATTTAAGAAACATATTATTTTATAAGTATTTTTACCCGACTGTGTTAGAAGGAAAGTAACGGTTTTCGTGCGTAAATAGGTTTTATGTTACCATTTTGACGAAAAATCAAAAAAGCGTTAAAATAAATTATCGTCAAAACAATAAAAAAAATTAAGCAGGTAAAAGTGGAACCCTTTTACTAAGACTCAGTTGTCCGTCTATCGGTCTGTCCATCTGGACTTCACAGATGATGTTTTGCCGTTTATAGATAATCGTACGGAACCCTTCGTGCGCGAGTACGACTCGCAGTTACCCGTTTTTTTCATTATAACATTTTAAATAATGTTACCTATAACAAGGTTGAAATAAGTGGTTACTGCCGCCCATTGACGACTATTATCAACTACATGTCTCTGTTGCCTAATTAATTCTCTAACCAACTCCATATAGAACAGGAGTTTCTGAATCCGATTCAACATACACATATATTTCCAGCGTGAAGCAGTTTCGGTGGAAGGGCGTGGTTGCCGGCTCACTCATATATGAGACGACCATCTTAGTCCCTGGGAGTAGCAAGGCATCAATGATACAGTTGCTTGCAGATACACTACTCGCTTGTTAGCTACTCCTGTATAAAAAAAAAATCTGTGAACGGGAAGGTGGGGGAACGGCATTCTTAGAAGTCATCTTGTGACTATCATTTTTACCATGTTGTTAACCAGGAGGTAGAACCAGTGTAATTCCCTTGTATCGAATATAAACGGCATAATACATGAACGGCAATAATCCCTCGATTCACGTGTATCGAATAAACCCTATAATACCATTCACAAACAAACAATTACCTACAGGATAAACAATTTGCAATAATAAATCAAATAACGTTTTCATTTCACTATTTACCTTAAGCGACCTACGTACTGTCCATCTGCCCACGCTTAATTGGTTAATGGATGTAATGTCGTCCCAAGATACACGGTTCGTGTCGCTTGGAGGCGAATTTGTATCTGTCGCGACCCATTTAGGAATTTTGAGTCGATGAAAAAATGGCAATTTGACGAATAAACAAAGGTTATCAAATATCATGTTCTGCCGCCCACTTAATGTACCACACAAGAGCGCAAGTTGAATCTCAAAGTATGCTGTTTTATACAAAAACAGCAGATTTGACCCCAACACGTGTGGATAAAATTACGTTCTCACAAAAATCCGTTATAAAATCTTTAATTATGACATGTTATGCATAATAAAATGTATAAATTTATCATTGCGTTGCTACCCCTGGGGACTAAGCCGGTAGTCTCAAATGTAAGTCAACCGCTTTCAAAATATACCAAAAAACAGAACTACTAGAAATAGGTGTATACTGTATAGAGTACCTCCCAGGTGCAACCTTACTAGTTCTACCTTTTATACCAGAGCCATGCATTATAAATACTTACTCTTATTTAATCAAAAATCCTTTATAACACTTTTTGTCTTAAGCCATCTTTATTTTATTATTTCATTGCTATTTCTGGTTTATTTGTTATTTAGCGAATAAGGCCGCCTTTTATGTTGTTTTTTTAATTTTTATGTTTCTTTGTTTTTTTTTGGGTACAATAGAGAGTATTGTTATTACGCACTAAGTTAATAATCAAAAACATGACAGTGTACAAGCCTCTTTAGGCTCTAAAGGTCATCGGTTACACGCGCCCGTCAATTTACCCATTTCTGTTGCATTTTGCATTTATAGAGCTTTGTATTCGTTACACTTTGTAGAGTTTTAGAGTGTAAATTTCATAGCACGTTGTACAAAGTTTCGATATAAACGTTTTATTTGGTGAATTTTATATTGTCTTAAAATTATTAGCCATTATTATTAATAACAGTGTAAAGTGTTGCTGTGTTTTGGTGATATATGAGGTGACCATCTCAGTCCCCGGGAGTAGCAACACATGTGTGATCGACTTCATGTAGAACCCCTGTTCTATATGAAGTTGCATATGTCCATGGGCGGCAGTCACTTACCATCATGTCGAATGCATGATGCTCCTTCCATCTATAAAAAATAAGTAATAAAAAAATTAAAAACTTATCAGAGACGTTTCAACTTAGTCTACAGGAGTATCGGCCTCGTGGCGTATACGCCATAGTTTGCACGCTCGTTTTGCGACGGACGTGCAAGTTGTGGAACGAGCATCCTCCTGAGGTACTCCTGGAGCGTTATGACATGGCGTTTTTCAAAAAAGGTGTGAAAAGAGCTCTCCTTCAAGGCCGGCGATACATTGGCGACTCCTCTGGTGCTGCAAATGTACGTAGGCGACGATGACTACTTTCCATTAGGGATTAGGCTGCAATTAGTGGTGGGAGGGCTTGTATTATCGCAGTGTGGATATCAAATGAAAGCTAGTAAATAGACCATCTAAAAATATTTATATTATAAAACTCTTAATTGATATCATTATGAACAAAAAAAAAACATATAAAGCAGTTGGGTATTTTCTTTTAACATTTTTAACAATGTTCGCAGTTTTGAACATTTTTCAAAAAATAGACTCGCCTATTCGTTTTCAAGTTAATGTTAACGATAATGACTCAAATGTTTACTCTCGCCCACTTAGGCTCAGCACTGTGCAAATTACATAGAGACAAGTTGACACCCACTTGCACAGTCATGTTTCCAGGAATCTTGGGATCATTGTAAATATGAACTTTGATCAGAGGTACAGACATAATCTGTAATAATTTTACCTTCTTTTTACCCGACTCCGTCAAGAGAGTAATGTTTTTGAGCGTATGTATGTATGTATGTATGTATGTATGTATATCCATTTCTTTGACGGCTTGATGGGTTGTGACTTTGACATAAAACTAAACGCTTTCGACACTCATATGCCATGCCATGGACACACAAAGACGAATACACAAACACCCAGACCCAGAACAGAAATCTAAACTCATCATTCACATTTCTGTCTGGCCGGGGATCGAACCCTGGACGTTTGATGACCCGCGACATATCTGACATATCATTAGGATCGTCTCAGATTGGAATGATAGAATAGGCTATAATTAGAAAAAAATGGCAAATGAAAATAGGGGAAAAGGAGGGGCGGGGAGGGCCTACTTTTTGTTGGTACTACAATATGGATATCAAATGAAAGCTGGTAGATAAACCATTCTGAAAATTTACATATTATAATTGTACTTGACTATTTTGACGAAAACTCATATAAAGCGTTTGATTAAATGTGTTATTATGGACAAAAAATAAACATTTTAGGCAGTCGGTTTTTTGTTTTAATATGTTTAACAGCGTATGTCCATTTCTCGTGGCGGCCTTAGGGGGTGGCCAACAGGGCAAGCGCCCAGGACCTCGCGCTACAACCGAAGGTAAACAAACACCTAAACCAAGCAACCAAATCTACTATTGCATCACATTATTTTCACGAAGAACATAAGGTATCGCAAGGATCTGCCGCCCGGAGCCTCGCAATTTGTAAGGCCGCCGTCCATTTCTTTGGCATGCGCTACAGCCCGAACAGCTTGCCAGGTTGTGACGTTTGACAAATCATTTGGATCCTCTCAGTTTGGAGTGCCGTAGGCTATAGTTAAAAAAATGGCAAATGCAAATAAGGGATGAAGGAGGGGGGGGACTTTTTCTAGTATACGACACTTTTTTACTTGACTAAAGCGTTTAATTACATATACATATAATATCATAATGAACAAAAATTGTTTTAAACAGTCAGGGTACTAATTAACATGTTTTTATTAGCGTGTGTTGTGTTAGTGTGTTCTACATTCACTGATACATCTTTATGTATCTGTTTAACGGGATCTCCACGTTAAAACGTCGGATTTAGTTAAAAATTTGCACGCCTATCAGGAACTGATGCCAACACAATCCTTTACATAATTATATATATATCTCTATATCTCCATATCTCTATATATCAAACTCCTATTAAAACTTGTATGAAAATAAAAGATTGGCATAAAGTATGTATAAAATTGGTGAACTTCAATTTCAATGCAAGCTCTATATTAAAGTGAGCCGGCAACCGCACCCTTTTTACCTATCTTATCCTATAGGTAAAACCTTTAACACTTTAACGCCGCCCACGCTGCAAGAATATTAACCCTCTAATACGCAAACCCCTATTAACGAAGGGGTTAATTTGCCGCTATCTTAAATATCGAGTTAATTGACAAGATTGCTATACATGTGGCGGTAAAGATCTAATCAAGATTTTGAAGATTGGCTCATCCATACATATAATTAACAAAAAAATACGTTTTTCTGTACATCGCATGTTTTTGTAAAAAAGACAGCATTTAAAACTAAGTAATGATAGACATTGTATAATGTATATTAAGCCGACTTTAAAAAAGGAAGAGGTTCTCAATTTGTTTGTATTTTTTTTGAATTCTGTTTGTCTGAGTGTTTGAAATTGCATCAATCCAAAGCTACTGTATTAATGTAATGGATTCATTTATTTATTTTATATGATCACCAACATATTGTACAGCAATTAAGCCAAGCAATATAATTAATAGATAAATGAACATAGGTGACATTACCAATTATAAGTAAAAAAAAGATATCGTACAATAAATCGTGGGTGCTATGGACACACAAAGACGAATACACAAACACGCAGACCCAGAACAGAAATCTAACCTCATCATTAATATCTCTGTCTGGCCGGGAATCGAACCCGAGACCCACTGCGCGTCAGACCGGTATGATGACCGCTCCGCCACGCGGGTCGTCAAGTACTCAAATACAGTCAATTAATAGAATAATCAGAGTATAAATACGGAAAGGTTTCTTAGTTATTATACGAGGCATGCTTACAGCGATATTAATTAACATTATATCCTTCTTTATAATTTGTTTTAATTTTCATATGAAGCTATCATCTCAATCCTCGGGAGTAGCAACGCATCTTTGATCGACTTCAGATAGCACCCCTGTTCCATATGAAGTTGCTCACAGATGTCCATGGGCGGCAGTGACTACTTACCATCAGATGGACTATTCTGTGCTCGAGGGGGAAACCTTTAAAAGGTACCCAACGCCGTAGGAGCGACGCCAGGTTATGTGGGATTTTTACGCACTAAAACCCCCCCACCGGTGGTTGTCCTCGGCATTACAAAGAGGATTCCGGGATCTCCAAGGGCTTCAGTGGCGTTCCTCTGAGCGCGCTGCCCCATCGACCTCCACCCAGGTGAGCGGCTGGGCCCACCGCGCCATCTGGTTTTTACGACGGATTGCGACCACACGTACTGTCGTGCTTCCCGGGGTAATGAAATGAAATATCTTTATTTTGTATAGGCCTACGGGGGCACTTACAAATTGTCAGTTACAATATTTTTTCTTACATTACCACCGGATCGGAAAATGACCTCAACTGAGAAGATCCGGCAAGAAACTCAGCGGGGTTGCCTTTTTTTTTGTAATATTTTGTATTTTTTTAACCATCTTATTTATTACATGGACAATAAAAGGCTAGCTCCAGTAGGTCCAGTAGGTAAGACTTTAATATTAAAAAAAATAATAATAACTTTCATCAGTATCCTATGAAAAGGGATCCGTGGTTAACCAAAGTAAGTTTGGACGCAACTAAATTGTTGGAATTTAGTTTCGGAAACTATTTACTAGCGCTCACTAACTCCGTAGGTCAACTTTGATAACAAATTGTGTGGTTTAAAGGCAGAAATGTAGGTTTAAGAAGGAAACCCGTTTAAGGCTAGAATGTACCAGTACCGTCACATTTAAATAAGTGTAAAAGTAATATCGTCAAAAATATTAAAACAAAAAACACTGCTTCTTAAAAGATAGTTTTTCTTGTTATTAGGCTGAAAACCCCACGTAGTAGGGTAAAAACGGAACCCTATTACTAAGACTGCTGTCCGTTCGTCCGTCTGTCCGTCTGGTCATGTGTCCGTTTATCTGTCTGTCACCAAGCTGTATCTCATGAACGGTGATAAACTGAGCTAGACAGTTAAAATTTTTAAACATGATGTTTTCCACTATAGCAACAAATACTAAAAACCGAATAAAATAAATATTTAAGGGGGGGGGGGGCATACAACAAACGCGATTTTTTTACCGTTTTTATAATGATTGCTTAAGATAATGATACAGAAAGAACAATTAGTACGTGAGTCCGACTCGCTTAACTGATTTTTATGATATATCATATTTAAAGTTTTTAATATGTTTTCATCAAAAACAGTAGCATAAGTGTTATAATTTTTTCAAATGATCCATTGGGTAGCTTTCACGGGATACATATATTGATAATGTTTTGTAGCTTATAAATGGGTGTTTGTGTGTAGGTATGTATGTTTATTGCTTCTACTCCTATCATTAGAATCGTCTCAGATTGCAGAAAGCGGAGAAGGGACGAAGGGGGTTAACATGGGTATCAAATAAAAACAAGTAAATAAACCATTCATATTTTATAATACTTTCATCTTTCTATTTTGGTGAACTCATAAAAAACGTCAAATTAAAAATATTTTTACAATAACAAAAAAAAAACAGACAATTTTATTTAAGATTGTTTATGGCAAATTTCAGTTTCAGCGATGCAGTCATGTCTGTTGTTTTCATAATAACTGGTTATTAGGAAATAGTTTCACGGTACTGCTAATTAAACTGGCATAAATATACATTACTTGTAGGTAACAAGCCCCTACAGACCGCCCTTCGCGCCATTAGTGTCGCCAGGTAATTCAATGATTGAATAATTGAACCAACCACTTAACTAGATTAATGTTAACTGAGCCCCTCCCCTAGTATTTAGCTTAATTACTTGTTTAAGACAAGTAGAAAAAGAAAAGTAACAGACAATTCAGAATAAGTAATATCATTGTTAGAAACATTAAAACAAAAAACACGACTGCTTAAAACGAAATTTTTGTTCATAACGACGTTTAATTTAACGCTTATATAAGTTTTTGTCAAAATAGCCAAGTAAAAATATCATAATAAGTATATATATTTTTAGATTGGGCTATTTACTAGCTTTCATTTGATACCATACTGTCGTGAATGTAAAAAAATCGTCCCTATCTATCTCTATTTCCAGGCGCCATTTCTAAAAATTATATAGTCTACGTTACTTTGCAAACTGAGACAATTCTAATGATATGTCATACGTCACAATCCGTCAAGCCGCTACAGTCTAAGGCCTCGTTTACGGAGACGCGGCGCGTGGCGCGTTGCGATAGGCTGCGCGGCCCGCACTGAATTCAAAC
>DWNE01003706.1:0-16259 GCA_018249875.1 Cecropterus toxeus
CGGTGGTAGTGTAAGAAAAAAATATTGTAACTGACAATTTGTAAGTGCCCCTGTAGGCCTATGCAAAATAAAGACATATCATTTCATTTCACCACCTGGACAAACCACATTGCATATACATCTATTAAACTATTTAACACAAAGTCTGTGTTAAAAATAGTTCAAAAGATGCTCTAATTGACTACAGTTGTCAAAATTCCTGTGAAACAATAAATTATATTATTTTATGGAAGCAATAAAACTAGACTGTTTATATTTAAATGAATTGGAAAGGAACAAAAAAGAAATATAAAACATACATGGCAACAAAGATGGCTTTGGTAGATTTTTTGTAACTTTTATATGTCACTCTGACTAGGCCCTCTATTTATTCCAGCTATGTCTAAGAATATCATACTTGATCATTCTTGCATACATAATTACAGATTTCTCTAAGGATCTGGGCAGCAACGGTTATGGCGAGCGCCGCGGACACGGAGGCAGGGGCGGCGGACGCGGCAGGGGCGGGCGCGGCGGCCGAGGGGGCGGCGGTAGGGATCGAGACCGCGGGGACTTTGATACTAATGGTAAGTAACCAACTTTTAGGTTTGATAAACCCCGCGGCGGAACAGTCACTACATCAGTCGGACTCTCAGTGGGTTCAAAGTTTGATCCCCGACTAGACATGTCTGAAAGTTGTGTTTATATTTTGTTCTGGATCTGGGTACATGTGTATTTTGGGTGTCTCCACGGTACCCATAACAGAGTTATAAATATTCTATGTCTTGATCTAAGTCATAAACTTGCTGAGTGCTAAATTTCAATCTATTGTGTTCAAATTTGAAGGATGAAAGAGATACTTATTTGAGGTGTTCCAACTCATGCCTTGGGGCTTTTGCATCTTTTGTCGACATCAGACAAGACTAATCTTTTCAAGGGTTGATTACATACCTCCATAAGCACGAGTGCTCACTTGCCATTGGATAAACTGCAGTCATATGCTACTTGTAAGATATAGAAAAAGTTCTGAAATGACCCTGTATATGGGGATAAGGCAGTTTTGGAGGAAGTTATTTAATTATGTAATTTTGAAGTCTAAGTAAATGAACCAATTGTTATTAAACCATACAATGTTTTTGTTTAGCTCAAATGTTTATGGTAACTCACACTTTGAATTTTGTTTTGTTGGCACTTATCTCACATTTCTCAAGTATCAAGCAAGCACTTGAGTATTGTACACGTTAACACTTAAAGTTTCATTTGAGTGGCTTGAAAATAGTTATGTTACTGAATGTTGGAACAAAATTGTAAACATTATAATACATTTTTATCAAAATAAAACAAAATAGAATATTTTGTGTAAAATTTATATTTACATCTATCCATGGCGTAGCATGGCGCATGTCAAAAATCTCATTCATAATTAAATATATATGCGATTTTTTTTGTCTGCTTTGGCCTATGTCTGTCACATTTTTAATATCTTTAGAAATATGTGAACCATGAATCTTACATTTGTTACTTTTGTTATCTAAAGGTGATAGCTATGGGGATGACGGGGAGAGAGGGGATAGAGGCGAACGGGGTGAGCGTGGTAGAGGTCGCGGTAGGGGACGCGGGGGCGGTAGGGGTGGTCGCTCCAGCGCGGACGGGGAACACGGCGCTGAAGGTCCCGACGACGAAAAGAAGGCTCCCGTCACATACGTCCCACCAGAACCGACAGAAAATGAGCAGGAGATATTCAGCAGCACTATCAGCTCCGGGATAAACTTTGATAAGTTCGATTGTATCGCTGTTAAAGTGAGTAGTTTTTATTACTTGTATTTATTAAGTTTACATTGGGTCCGTATGATAGTACTTGAATGGAAATTATCTCGGTCACCTACCAATGCACCAATAAACTGCAATTTAGTTGTCCCAATCTATGTTTGTGAGGTATTTTGTTAAATTAAGACACATCTGTCAGACAACCTTATAAATGTTAAAACAATTTAACATTAAAAGCAATTAAATTAAGTAAAGTAAATGATTGTCATTATTTATTAATTAAATGATAACTTGAAGTCATAGACTTTGATAACCCAAATAAAAGTTAACATTTAACGACAGTATATCATTGGTGTATTACATTTCCTTTGGGACTTCAAAGGGGAGCAGTTTTCGCGTTGTAACAAAAGTAATTCGTTTCTTGTTTATTTACAATACTGCTTAATTATATGCACAGAAACAATACTAAAATTGTATTTTCTTGTTAAGATGCAATGCTGGATCGCGACTGGAACACATCGCCTTACAAATTTTATTCATTTAAAAGATTTGTTTAATTTTATTTGTTTAATGTTATTAGGTAAGTGGCGAAAATCCACCACGTGCGATTGAAAGCTTTGAAACAGCGAATCTCCGAAAGTATGTCCTGGAAAACATATTGAAGTCTGGATACAAGAAACCAACACCTATTCAAAAACATGCCTTACCCATTGTCATGAGTGGCAGAGATCTTATGGGTTGTGCACAGACTGGATCCGGAAAAACTGTAATTATACATTTCTATTACTAATCCCATATATGTTATGTGAGAAAATTATCTTACACTTTGGACTCACTGCATATTAATATATAAACATAGAGGTAAACTTTACCATAACAAACAAAAGAGAACTAACATATTACAAATTCCATAATAACATATTTATGGTTTTCTTCTGCTGTCTCCTCCTTTCTCGTATGTTTAAATCCTTTTTTTTTTTCGCACCGCCTTTGATTTTTCTGCTCTCCTTTAAGGTTGACTGACAGAAAATGCTACTAAGCGCTAAGTCTGCCTTTTGTCCATTAATATTTTGTGGTAAATAAAGATTAAATATAAAAAATAACATAATAAAAATATATTGCTTAACGTACTAATTTCGTATGTTGCCTGTTTTAATGTGTGGTATAATTTAAATTATTTCCTGTATTTTTCAGGCTGCATTCCTGCTTCCTATTATTAATACGCTTTTACAAGACAGTCGCGAACTTATTGTTGGACCAAATGGATGTGCACAACCTCAGGTTAGTGAAAAAATACTTCTTATAAAATAAATAAGTTTCAGATTTATATCTAAAACTTGAACTATTATTCCCGATAAATCGTGATATAAAATTGCTTAATCGCGCGATGAAAAAGGGGAAAAAATTGCTGTAACTATTTTTGTAGCGAAATTTACGCAAGGGCGCCACATTCCAATTAATATATATTGTATGTACAATAGTTTCACTACTTAATAATTATAAAACTATATTTCAGGTTGTAATAGTATCGCCCACTAGAGAACTAACTCTGCAGATATTTAATGAAGCACGCAAGTTCTCGTATGGTTCGGTATTGAAGATCGCCGTGGCTTACGGTGGCACTGCTGTTCGCCACCAAGGAGATAACATATCTGTAAGCGATTTATTTTTTATTTCATTTCTCGTACATTGAGTGGCAAATAGTTCCAAGCCCTATTTATGCCTCTATGATATCATATATTTTAAATATCACTAACTTTGAGTAAGATTGATGGTGGCTTGAATGTGTAGTATCTTGTTTAAAGTATTTATCATCACTTCTTTATAGTTGTGTTAAGCGTAAAACTTTATTACATTAATTTATAAAAAAAAAATATTAAGAGTAGTTTCGTTTTATCTACTTGGATAGCAGTTTGTTAAAAATAAGTTTAAAATTTTCTTCTTTTATGGATAAGTGCAGCGTAAATATCACAATTTTGAAGTTGTTAATGTTAATCTAATTTCATATCCATATTTAAGATGTACTCCAGTGCACTTATTCCATTGTTGGTCGTTTCCTTTATTTTAATTATACTATTTATTTTAATATCCTAATCCAGAGAGGCTGTCACATCTTGGTAGCGACGCCCGGCCGCCTGCTCGACTTCGTGGAACGCAACCGCGTTTCCTTCGACGGTATTCGCTTCGTTGTCCTCGATGAGGCTGACCGCATGTTGGACATGGGCTTCATGCCCAACGTCGAGAAGATGATGGATCATCCCACCATGGTGCCCAGTGTTAGTAGAAACTAATGAAACCTTTGTTGTTTTGTGGTGTTATTGTCATTTTGTTGAATTTTATTTTATAAAATCGTATATATAAAAAAAAAAACAAACGTAAGTTCAAAAAGTAGCTAACGAGCATGTAGTCCATCTGATGGTAAGTGGTTACTGCCACCCATGGACATCTGTAAGCAACTTCATATAGAACAGGGTTTCTATCTGAAGTCGATCACAGATGCGTTAATACTCCCGAGGACTAAGATGGTCGCATCATATGTAAGCGAGCCGGCCACCACACCCTTTCAACGAAACGCAAGAACTGCTCCACATTAGAAATAAGTGTGTGTCAAACAAGGGTGCAATGGATTATATTCAGATGGACCTGATAGTATGTGGTCATGACTGCTCACAGATATTTGTAATCAAAAAGCTCCTACTTGAAAGAATTCTATCTGAAATCTCCTACAAATGCTTTGCTAGTTTGCTGCACTTGTGTCCTCTACCATTGAAGACAAAGTCAGAATACCTACTGTAAAAATGGGTATTTCTCTTACTGGACACCCAAATTATAACTTAACGATGTTATTGTTAGTAAGAAAAAAAGGTTTTAGTGGTACCACAATAGTAAAGTTTTTAATGATTTTCTGCAGCTTCAATTATTTTGAACAAATAGGCTATTAAGGTTGTCAATTTTATACAGAAAACTACCCTCGGAACAACCTTTAATTTATCAATTTATATTTTCTTGCGGAGGCGCTAAACCGTATTGTTTGGATCGTAATGTCGTAATTGGTCAATTCAATGTTACAAATGTACACAGCGCCACGAAAAGTTTATGTTTACTAAAGGCACAATATACAACTAATTTAAAAATTACAGGGCCAAAGACAAACACTGATGTTTTCGGCGACTTTCCCCGAGGACATCCAACACTTGGCCGGCCGTTTCCTAAACAACTACCTGTTCGTCGCTGTCGGAATCGTGGGCGGGGCTAGCACTGACGTGGAGCAGATCTTCCACCAAGTCAGCAAATACGAGAAACGGAAAAAGCTCAATGAACTTGTTGAAGAGAATGGTGAGTTTTAAATAAAATTTGACACAGGTTTTTGTGTAGTGTCAGTTGCAGCAGTAATATATGTATAGGTAGAAGCCTACCAAGGGCACATAACAAGTAGCAAACAATGAGGTGATGTGTTACTACCATTGGACCCAATTAGAATGTTTTGTTCGAGAGTATCTCCACTTTAATAACTTTGATTGAAATTGAACTAATAAATTAGCATTCAGTAGTGTTTGCTATAAACCGTAACCATTTCTCAATTCCACTTGGAAAATCTTATATAAGATATATTTGTTACACCCTTTTCCCAACTTTGTCATACCTTCAAAGTAGAAAATTTAATACTGCTGTTACAAAGTGAGTCGGTGTTTACATCAAAGTTAAAATATGGAAGGTTTAACTACTTTTAAGTCTTATATTATATTATGCGATTTTCAGACGGCAAACGAATCCTAGTATTCGTTGAGACGAAGCGCAACGCGGACTTCATAGCGGCGATGCTGTCGGAGCAGCAGATGCTGACGTCGTCCATCCACGGTGACCGCATGCAACGCGAACGGGAGGAGGCGCTGCATAACTTCAAGAGTGGCAAACATTATATTCTCGTCGCCACTGCTGTTGCCGCTAGGGGATTAGGTGTGTTATATAGGCCTGTCACGTGACTCCACTTATTCGACTTATAATTTATCGATTATTTGCTATGCCGCCCATGGGCAGGTGTCTTCTCAAATTAGATAGGATTTAGGGCCAACTGTAAAGTATTGCGGTGTCGCACCGCCAAAAGCCCACAACGCAGTAACCTGCATCATTTCCAGAGTATTCAGTAGTTTGTTTGAATAACTATCTCAGTGACGGCTTTGTTGATACGCGGCCGAAATGCTCAATACACGTGGTCCCACTGTGTATTGAGCATTTCGGCCATTCCGTACGGTACGTTAGGATACCGTTAAGCATCGCTCTTACATATGTCAATTCTTAAACTTTATTTTATACATACCAATTTTAGAACCAATGGTCTCATTTGTGTCTTTTACTGTTAATTTATTGCATGATAATTTAATAATGATACTCACACAACTGAAAATCGAACGTAAATTTGAATATTATTCCTGGACTCCCAGTGTTCTTATATTTATGTGTGGTTAATTTAAAATGTTTTATAAAATATTTTAAAAGTGTCATAAAATATATATAATGATATAAATAATGTTTTTATAGACATCAAGAATGTAGACATCGTCGTTAACTACGACCTACCGAAGAGTATAGACGAGTACGTGCACAGGATTGGCAGGACCGGTCGCGTGGGCAATCGTGGAAAAGCTGTTTCATTCTATGATGAAGATTCGGTAAGAAATCCTATAACAACTTTTCAGAATTGTACTTATTATAACTTTTTCTAACTTAAGTTGTTAAGATTGTAAAAGATTGTTGTATACTTTATAAATATATACAATTTCAAGGTAGGACGACAGTTCGACCGGTGGTTGGTTGGTTTGTCCATTCAATTTTATAAACAATAAAATAAAAAAAATGATCTATATTTCCTGCCAGGGTTCGAAGACTTGCAAGTGGTAAGTGGAAGCTAAATAAAAATGAGGCAGAAAACATGTGAATGGGGGTGTAAGAAAAGGCATTGATGGCCGGTCCAAAATGTTCCCGTGTCATCGTGACGTGTGTTGGTTTGTCTCCTTGCGACTAACGACAAACGTCACTAGGTGTATCTTTTAAGGCGTCTGGCGGTCTACCCAAAACCAAAAAAAATAGCAAATAGTGTAACAAGTCTACAAATATTTTTGTCTCATAACAAAAATATTTGTAGACTTGTCATTTACAGACTTACAAATGGAACCTTTAACAATAATTACTACAGCTGACTGAAATGTTAAAAATATCACAAATTTGCACAAGTATATATTTTAATCATTTTAGAATTGGGATATTTTTGGTACATTAAAGTTTATTTCGCAGGACAAGGATTTGGTAGCGGACTTGGCGAAAATACTGAAGCAAGCTGACCAGCCAGTACCCGATTTCCTGAAAGGTGGTGGCATGGCCACATACAAGGGCAACAAGTATGGTGGCAGCGATATTAGGGTCAGTATAGCATGTTATTATGTATTATAGTTGCGAGGTAATAGATAGGAACATTTTGTTGTTCGACTCTGTAGACACCAACGCTACATCTATTTCGACGCAATAACAGCTGTGGTCAGCACCGGTTTTTGTTTGGTTTGAAACATGTGAGGGAAATATACTGTGAGAGGTATTACAACTGTCCTCGGATATTTTTTTTTATGTGATTGAAGTAGCAAACGAGCATGCAGTCCACCTGATGGTAAGTGGTCACTGCCGCCCATGGACACCTGTAAGCAACTTCAAATAGAACATGGTTTCTATCTGAAGTCAATCACAGATGCGTTGCTACTCCCGAGGACTATGATGGTCGCCTCATATAAAAGTGTGCCGGCAACCACACCCTTCCATCAAAACGCAAAAAAATGCTTCACGCTAGAAATATGTGTGGCGGTGGTACTTCCCCAGTCGAACTACTCTGGTTTTACCACCTCTTTCATCATATCAATGTATCGCCAACCTCACTTTAAATGCACTTGGGATTTGTTACCGATGTCCATCAGTGGCATTTGCCACTTACCATTAGGCGGACTGCATGCTCGTTTGCTCTTGCTCTAAATTATGTAAAAACATATTAAGATAATAAAAAGGAAGTATTTAGGGTAGTTTCCTGTAGTTTATTATGAAAACAAAGCTCTAGGTGTAAGGTGTTAATAAGGTAAATTCTACAACAGTCTAATCTATAGGCAAACCAGGGCATAGATTGTCCTAAAATTTTATTGAATTAAGGAGACCAGAATAGCGTGATTTAAAATAACTGGGATGGATTAACACAAAATGAAATTAATAATCCAAGCTGATTTATTATTTCTTAAGTTGTTTCGTAAATGTTAACACAAAATTTTCATTCATTTGATTGTCCATGCAAACAATAATGTGGACGAAGGTAATTGAAAATATCACATATTTAGTATGAAAAACATGCTGAAGATTTATTTTGCATTGTCTATAATGTTTTCATAGATTTGAATAGTCTGCTGTTATAACGTTAGTTATTATTAGCAAATGCATGTTTATTGCACTATATATACTTTTTATAGTGGTTTTCTTTTTGTTTATTTATATTATAATCTGCTTTGTCATTAGAAAGAGCTTTCAAATGTATATCATTTTGGCATATAAGAATATGCAACACATCAAAGTTGTTATTTCATGGATTTATTTTAACATTTCAGGACTTCAACAATGCTAAACCTGATCTACAGGGGGAGGAGCCGGAAGAACAATGGTAGATGTAAGAGACTTCTTGAAAGTGTCCAATGGCGGTTGTGTTTACTGACCATTTGTTTTTGATTGATATTCGTGCAACTAGTGGTGCGTGTATAAACATTGGTGCTCGTATGGCCAGCCCATTCAAAGTGGCTTAGTGTGTACAAAATTTCCTCAACACTCAATATTTGTGTGATCCGTGACACTTGATACGTGTTTACTCCTACTCTTGTACAAGACTGTGTTTTAATGTGACAAGTATTTTAGAATTAGCATGTAAAGTAAGTTTATACTCCGTGCCTCATAGAGTCATCATCATAATACACCTTCCAAAGATTTTCATGGCTAGAGTAGATACCGTTATGGAACAAACAAAATGAACAATGGATTGATTTTTAAGTTGATGTATGTATGTGTGACCAATTTTGTTTATTTACGTGTGACTTGTATGGCTCCTGACGCTCAAGGGTCGAAAGCCACATATTGCGAACTTGTTTTGAGCATTTTGCATCTGTCTCATAAGGCTTACATATGATGTGTTATATGTATTTACACGAGTCCTTTGCTTGGGAAGTTACATACATCATTTAGTTGTACTTAATGTGTTTCTTTGGTTCATCAAGAATTTTGTTTTCTTTTTTTTATTTTTAAATGTTAGAATGTTAAGTTTTCTTTTTTTTTATTCATAGATATTATAAAAAAAATCGTTTCACTATTAACAAGCCAGTCCACAAATTGATAAAAAGTGTCATTGATTATTGTATAACTTAAATCTGTGATGTGTATTATTAAAGTTGCTCACTTTAAATTTTAAATAAGTACGTTTAGGTTAACATTTATTTGTAAACTTTATTTACAGGTCATATATGTATCGATTTGTTAGTTATTATCCTTTCGCTATTCTCACTCATATTTCATTAGTGTTTGTAGGCAACCCTTTCAACTCAATGCAATTCAGGGAGACGAACTGTCTAATATTTATCGCGATAACTGACGACCCAAAAAAATATTTCCACTTCATTTAGTACAACTCTGTGGATGCCCGATATGCTAAGAAATTTTAGCAACATAGTTGATAAAAATATCAATTATTCATAGATTCTCTTGGTATTAGAAAATAAATAATAAAATCTTATTAACCAAATCTTATTAATCAAATTAACCAAAGAAATTTTTTTGGTTACTTTTATTACTCCCAGATATTCAACATTGGGCTCGTCACCATATGTATTTGATTATAAATTTTAATATAAAGACTATTAGATTTACGTTATACGAACAAAAAACTATGTCAAACAAAGCTACCTATGGAATAAGTCAATCGAATGCACATGCAACGAGTTTTAGGGTTGTTTTGTAACAAGTGCGTATAGAATCTCCTTCATAAACATTAACAAATAATTATAGTAACTTCGGATTAAAGTACGACAGCCACACAGTTGTCCCTAAATTCGCTTCTCACATCCATCATTCTTGAATTTAATGTCTGTTACATAACAGGCACATTTCTGTACAAATTAAAAATAACCTATCAATATAGATTTTATATTGACATAGCCTGTGATTATTATTATAAGTAGAATAGGGTTATGCATAATACATAACTACAAAACCGCTAAAACTGCTGCATACGGTCGAACAAAGAAAAGTGATACAGACTACATTAAATTGTTTTATGTTATTACTATATTATCGAACATTGCTACGGATATTTATGTTATAAAAGTTAACGTTGAACTTGTTGCTAGTCTCAACTATAAGTATATTCTTTTTTTATATTCCAAAGAAAAATAGAGTTTTCCATTTTGCTTCACGTGATTCAATTTGTGAGGAGCAAATTTATGTAATGAGTTCATTATTTTCTAGTTTCCAAAGACAAATAAAGCTTTTGTACTGTGAGTACTAGGTATGAGCTGTTATGTGGCTGTTATTTTGATATTATTAATTAGATTGTTTTGTTGCGTTAGCAGTACTGCAAGTTGTTGAAATAAAAACGAAATTAAATAATAAACTATAATCCGCCTTATATGTTCAATAATTTAGTTCTAGCATTGCTTAATTTAGTAAAAGGAACGGCATTATTATGCTTGGCATATTTGTTCAAAGAAAAACATGCTTAAATATTATACAATTATATATTATTGTAACAACTTCAGGGTATGTGTAGTAGGCTGGCTTGGCATACAGTGTTGGGCTCAGCGAGTTTTTGTCAAGGACAAAGTTACAAATTAAGTATATTATTAAGCACAGATTGAGCACTGATCGCCGGTGGTATAACTGCTAGTATTTTTTTATGTATTGAAGTATTTAATTACTATATATTTTGTAAGATGGTGCGCGACGAGGATTTGCTTAAATTGAGCATGTAATTGAATCATAGCGTATTCACTGATACGAACTAGATGTACTCTGAGCTGTGCATAGAATTTTAGAATGTGAGCGCGGGATACCTTGCGGCTTGCTGGCTGGATGCAACTTTTTTCATGGGAATTTTTGTTGCTTGCAACGGATAGCTGGCCTTGCAACTGTGAAAAAAACCTGCACCCTTCCATCACGCTACTGGTGTGCGGATTGTTATCGTTATCCAGATATATACATATCTTCTTTATCCTTGTCAACTATAAAATTAAAGGGAACTGTTAAAATCTTGCCCCGAATTTTCTATCTTTAGTAAGGCGGTCGCGTCTAGCTCATTTCCGTGAATATTGTCTAATTGGTCGTTTTTACCTCAAGCGCTATCCACTACTCTAGCAGACGGCTCATGATTCGTGCGGAACTGTATGATTGTACTAGACTTTAAAATATTTTTTGACATTTAGAAAAACCTTTATAGATAATGCTTGTTTCCGATTTAAAAGACTACATTGTGAATAAAATATTTCACCTTATTTGTGATGTTTTTATTTATTCCTTTAATTCAGTACGTAGGAATCGAATTAGTACTGTATTGTATTAATTAGCTTGGTCTCCTTAGCAATAATGCAAATGCGTAGAAAATTCTATGAAAAAATGTATTGTTTGATGTACTGCGTGTACGAAAAACGTCTTTGTAGGCACAATAAGGTAGGTAACGATTTTTTTAAATAAAATATATTTCATTATGCATTTAGACAATTATAAAAAATGTAACACTAAAACATTATTGCACATATTTCGTATTCTTTATTGAAACTTATTCTCGTTTATATCACAGCATGTTCCTGTAGGTACTTTATGTATTATAAATGATATGTACCCGCTTTGTTAAAAACCATTTACACTGCACTGCGCTAGCGAAGGAGCGCAATTCTTACCGTTGAGCCTTCGTTTGTGTGGAAAATGGGGAAGTCAACAAGCTCAATCCGTAGGGGCAGAATCACCTGTGCCCAGGCAGCTTACCCTTTTGAGAATCTGCCTGGGTATCAATTCTACAGCACTTTAATATTACTTCTTCGCAACTTGTATTTTACATCGGACGGACAGCGAGCGGTCCGACATAATTTCTCGTGAAATTCATGCAGTATAATTATCTGGATACGCCAGTGACAACTAACATGCCATTAAAATTGAAAAGCATCGTACAGTGATAATATCTTGTAAATGACGTCAAACGGAACAAATAGTACATTATTAAAATAATATTTTATAATTTCTTGCAAACGTTAACGATTTTCCTCAATCTCTAGAAAAAATAATCTCAATTTATAGAAAAAATGTGTTTGCCGGTTTTTTACCACCCAATCTTATCAGTTCAAGGCGGTACAAAATGTTCTTGTATTAAAATTAGTCATACTACATAAATCTTTATGCCTTATTATACTTTTAGGTACTTTCATCACAGTCGACATCGTGTTGATCCAAAGGCTGGAAGTCCATTTGATTATTCCTAGATGAGCAATATTTAACTAATCTGAAACAAACGAAAGATGTTATCATAGCAATAAAGAAATGTTGTTTTACAATATAAGAAAGAACGACTAATTCGTAACTTAATTGTTATCAATAACATTACTCGGTTTCTATCTACGAGACTGACATTTACTTTATTATTTGGATTTAAGTACCTAATCCGATACTCTATCTTCAAAAATTACATAATATTGCATGTGAATTAAATGCTTATACTGACAAACATTCCAAGATATGATAGTGTTGTTATGGGGATAAAATGATTATGTATAATTTTCAATTTAAAAAATATGGTAGACACAGTGGCGTAGCGTGGGGAGGGGGCGGAGGGGCGGTCCGCTCCGGGCGGCACATTTTGAGAGGCGGCAAAAAAAGATTTGGCAACCTTTTTTTTGGTCGTCAAGTTATTGTAGTTTTGTTTTTTTTATTAAATCGTCAAGTTAGTTATCGTCGTTTTTTTTGGTCAACAAGTTACATAAATTGTCGTTAAGTTAGTTACTGTGATTTTTTTTTTCAATGGGTGGCGAGCGGTTGGCCCACACTACGCCACTGGGTAGATGTAGACTTATGTGCTAGGTACATTAAGAAGTGCTTTAAATTTGTAGATATATGGCAAATACTATAATGCTTAAAGTAATGTTTCTCAAGTGGCACTTGATCACATATATTTGTATGGAGTTGTCATCATGCTGCAAAAAGTTTTTAGCATTTCAATAACTTTTGATTCATTGCATCGAATGACACTTCAACGGCACGCGTCTTACCAATTGTTAATCAGGTTTTAAAAAACAGAATACTCACCCTAATAATATCACAGATATAGCAGTCAATATGCTGGCTAACAAGAAGAAAGCTCCTGGAAAAATGCTTATGGTTGTCGTATATACAGCCGTGAATACAACTGGGGCGATCAAAGGTGTCACTCCTTCAAGGGCGAACATCATCGCGAAAACCTTAACTAAGTCGTCCGCTGGTAGAGCCTTCGACAAATAAGACCTAATTAAAGGTGACGACAGTCCATTAAACATAGAAATGATTGAACCTGAAAAGTAAGAATTATGTGTACCTGATCGTAGTTAAAATGTTCAATATAGTTAGATATCGATTGGTTTACTAGTTCATGCACGTATAAAATTTGCAGATCAAAATTAAAAAAAGTTGAAATGTAGTTTTGACCGTCTCCCGGGGGAAATGCTGTATAATAAAGTAAATATAACATGATTGTCAGGAAAGTTTAACTTCGAAGAAACTAAAAAAGTTTTTACCTACTGAGCGTTGAGAGTTAAATCATGTTTTGTAAACTAAATGGCTCGTAAATAATAAGTACCTTATTATATGATGACTTATTGATTTCAATGAGTCATGTATTCAATAATATGGGAACAACAAGAAACTTACCTAAATAGACTTGCCATGACGTAACTGCAAATGCTTTTATAAAAAAATCGGTGGCATTTGAGGCCACAGAAAAGATTGCAAACATGATGTCACTGATACGCAGCATCTTCTGGCCTACAAATATTCCCAAGAATCCGGCGACAAAACTTATAGCCGTCCCCACCGCTACATATACATTGTAATCTGCAAGTGCCCAATGTAGCTTTTCTCTAGTATACATGTATTCTAAAATTGACGTTCCGTACAAAACGAATACTGAAATGACTCTCACTGCTATGAAAAGCAGTATCTGTATTCTCCCGTTATTCGGTCGCTTTTTGAAACATTCTCGTGCCATGTCTTTCACAAGAGAAATATCAAGGATTTTAGTGAACCCACCCTGCAAATAATGTTTAATCAGTTGGAAACAGTGTTCGCCGTATAAAACTTAAGTTAGGAAATTAAAACCAACAAGTTACCTCCAGTGCGTCAGGCAAAGATTCTGGTATGAAAATGTTTGCATATGAATAAGCTAGTACGTTCAATGCTGTTCCAAACAAAAGTAAATATATATTTCCGATTGACAAAATCAAATCCTTTGCTATTAAAGTTCCTACAACCATACCAGCTGAAACTGTGAAATCTACTAACGCCATCCTGAAAAGACGTATTTCATTTTTGCCGTTACTATTTCGGTTTTAAGTTTTCAAAAAGAAAATTATCTTGTAGACAGACAAATAAAAGATCAATTTATGGATTAAGATTATTCTATAATATTAAGTATATCTTATCTCTCTAGCTTATTACTTGTGGTATGTAAGGTTAGGTTAGGTATTGGTATTAAATAAAGTACCTACATAATAAAATTTATATCTCCATTGTTTTCTGAATGGAGGATAATTTACCGAACGAAACTTAAACTTATATTTTCTTTAAATGCTGCTTGGTAGCTGGTAGGTATTGGTAGAAAATTACTATGATTGGCATTATTTGATTATTAACAGTACATCTAATTAATAAACCACAAAGAGTATAAACTTTGTTATACATATTTATATAATGTAATGGTATAGAATATTACCTAAGCGTTGTTTTCTCAGGGGGAGAGACATCACTTATAAAGCAATACGAGCCTGTGAACAGCACCACAAAACCTCCAGTGAAGGCCGTCGGCAAGTTTGTTACAATATACCACCATGGGCCTAAAGTATCTATCATGGTATAAATTACGGTCAGCATTGTTGTTAAAGTCATACCTAGAAATAATAATCGTAATTGTCATCGAATTTTGTGATCCGATCGTATTTTGTCTGACTCAAACGATATTTGCCATTTTAGTTCTATTCTTATCAGAAGCCGTATAGATATTGCACTAAAAGTAAAATACGTTCTAGCCCACATAGTTTAAATATCTTACCAAAAAGTGACCACGTTATAAGTGGCTTTCTTCCATACTTATTGGACCATGCTCCAAGGAATAGCGATAAAACGGCCGGCCCCAACGCATCGACTACGGATTTCACAGTAGTCACCATCGTAGTGTATTTCTGAACGTCTTTTTCTAAATATTTGGTTTCATTGGTCTTAATTGGAGAAAGGAATCCTCTGCATTCTTCGTGCGAGTGGTTTAAGGCATATACACATGTCCTGTACATAAGGATATTGGTAATGGCTGAACCTAAAACATAAAAGAGTACTTTAAATATGTGACTTAGATCTAGACTACGACTTCGGTGCAATGAATATAGCCAGGAGGTACAAGCAGTGTAGTTCGAGCGGAGCGATACCGGTACCAGTGCCACACCTATTTCTAGCATGAAGCAGTTTTTGTGTTTCATGAGGCTACCATCTCAGTCCTTGGGAGTAGTAACCCATCTGTGATCGACTTTATAGAAAACCCCTGATCTATATGAAGTTGCTTACGTATGTCCATGGGCGGCGGTAACCACTTACCTTCAGGTGGACTGCTCGTTTGAATAAGGGTTTTTTCGTTATGATTGTAATTTATTCGATATATAGGGACAATTTTATTTACAAGCAAGTGTACACATAGTGTCCTAGGATACTTTATATATAACGCACAGTCTGCCAGGATTATTTATATCAATATCAAAGATGGACACACAAACAGCCAAACCCGCAACACAAATCTAAATCTATAGATCTGCTAAGCTTAATGCAAGTAGGTAAATAAAATGCAATATTGAATGAATATGCCGATTAAAGATAGAATGTAACGTGATCGAATCAATTATATTGGAACCACAGTCCAAGATAAGCGTGGTGCTAATTTTTTCCATATTTGGTCGCGGTAATTTACTCTTTCATTGTATTTATCCTACTTAAGCAGTTTATCTATAATTTTCCAAATACCATATTATACAGCATCAGTTCGATTAGATTTATTTATTGGTACGTCTAATTGGTGGTAAGAGGTTGAAATAATGCTTCAATACTTGAATCGTAGTCTACCCTGACTAATAACCTACTCTTACCTAATTGATAATCTATACATATAAATAAAATTGAAGTGTCTGTTTGTAATATCAATATAACATTTTTTTACCAAATGCATATAAATA
>DWNE01003707.1:0-16258 GCA_018249875.1 Cecropterus toxeus
AATACACAAACACCCAGACCCAGAACAGAAATCTAAACTCATAATTCATATTTCTGTCTGGCCGGGAATCGAACCCGTGACCCATTGCGCGTCAGATCGGTATGGTGACTGCTCGACTACGCGGGTCGTCAAATGCTTATGAACAGTGCCATCAACTTTAAAATTCGGTCAACATACTGGTCTGACACGTGGGTCCCGGGTTCAATCCCCGGCCTGACAAATTTGAATGATGAGTTTAGGTTTTTGTTCTGGGTCTGGGTGGTTGTGTATTCGTCTTTGTGTGTCCATGGCACTTAGTTAAGATCCGTGTGTGGGGCTATGAGTATCAAAAGAGTTTATGTTTAAATATAAGTAATGAAATAATGTTTTGTTCCAGAATAATGTTCTCATCCCTGTTAGAGGCGGCGCGGAACTCCCCGTTCCGCGGCCCGCTCAGCCCCGCACAATGCGATGCCCCCATCGCGACACAGCCCCAGGTAAGATCTACAATCCTGTGGGTAAGACCCCTTGGGGGGTCGTTATGTTTCTATAGGGGGCAAGAGAACTGAGTAGTCCAGTAAAAATATCATTTTTTTTTAAAAGATAAGGGAAAACTACACTCGTTAAGCGATTTTTTTTTTTATACCAGGGGGTCGTGTTATTTTAATGATAGAAAAACACTGAAGTGTGATGCTGGAGATAAAGGAACCCTCGGTCATTTATTTCCCTGGATGTACTGATTGTAGATGATTCTGGTGGTTGAACAGTCTGGTTCAACTCCTAACCTAACCTAACACATTCCATTCCACATTCTGGAAGGTAGTAAAACCAGTGTAGTTCAACCGGGGAAATACCACCGCCACAGCTATTTCTAGCGTGAAGCAGTTCTTGTGTGAGGTGGAAGTGTGTGGTTGCTAGCTCACTTTGTATGAGGGGATTATCTCAGTCCTCGGGAGTAGCAACGCATCTGTGATGCACTGCTGATAGTACCGCCATGCTATATGAAGTTGTTTACATATGTCCATGGGCTGCAATAGCCACTTCCCATTATGTGGACTGCATGCTCGTTTGCTACTTCAATCCTATAAAAAAACTACCTAATGTACCTGTACTAAGTAGAGGATTCAGAATTGGTAGTAATTCGACTCCGAAAGTGAGGGCACAGTTGGGAAATTGATAGCTTTATTATGGCCCAATGATGAGACTCAAATCGGAGGGGAGCTGTCATCGTGTCTGGCTGATCTTCAACCAATCAGTTGAACTGCGTCAGCAGCGTGTTCAGCTGGACGCGGTGGCAGCAAGTGCCCAATGACCAATGATTATGAGAGCTGAGGGCTTCGGCGCGGTTTCTACAGTCATAACCCGCTGCTTGTGTTTTTCTACGAAGCTAAGTTACCTTGAATAGTCTAGGGTTGTGCTAGATGCTTGCTTGCGTAATTCAGCGGGCACTTTAAGACAGTTTTAATGCCCGTAAAGGGCCGTCCATCACGTGAGGCTCAAAAGGGGTGAAGGGGTCCATAAAATCACGAAATATCACGGAGGGGATCAGTAATATATTTATACTTTTTTTTTTTCGTGAAACCATTCTGTCTACCTCTAGATGTTATTATTGTGGACTTTAATTTTCTATTATTATTTTATTTTCTATAATATAATTTATATCTTAATAACATTAGATGATGCTCATACCTCGTATTTTATAATTATTAATTAATTATTATTAAATAAAATTAGATTCTCTGTGTAAAAATACACGTGATATATGGGGTGGGTTTAAAAATGCCAAATGTTGTCTGGGAAGTCCTGGGGCGTGTTCCACCACGATGTCCACTGCGTTTGATGGAAATGTGAATATGGTGTTATTTCCCAGGGCATGGCTGCCAATGTCGCGGCTGGTGACAGCTGCGAGTTCGCGTCAACCAAGTACTTCGCCCTGTGCGGTCTTGGCGGTATCCTCTCTTGCGGTAAGTACCCGTATAAAAGATTTAATCTTTATTTTATCTATTTATTTCTCATCAACCCATTATTGTCCCACTGCTGGGCACGGGTCTTCTCTCAGAGTGAGAGAGTTTTAGGCCATAGTCCACCGCGCTGGCCAAGTGCGAATTGGTAGACTTCACACACATTTGAGAACTCTCAGATGTGCAGGTTTCCTCCCGATATTTTCCTTCACCGTAAAGCAGTGATAATTAAATTCTAATACCCACATAATTTTAGAAAAATCAGTGGTGCGTGCCTGGGATTCGAACTCCGGATCCTCGATTGAGAGACCGAGTTTCAACCATTAGGCTATCACTGCTCCAAAAATATGGAAGTAGCAAACAAGCATACATTCAGTCAGATGACTCTTTCTACCACACCTTTCAAATCACAGCATAACAGCGCTTAATACTACTGATATAAGGCAAAAATAGGTGTGGCGTTGGTGCCACCAGATTCGAACCACAAAGGGTTTTACCACCTTTTGAGCATGAGGTGCCTTATGACGCTAAAATGGGGACTATGATGCTATCCGGGGCGAATCACGAATGCTACTTGAACGCGAAGTATCCAGATATATTTTAAGAGTATTAAAAAAAGAGTTTTATTCTTATTCTGATTCATTTTTCGTAGATTCAATACCTATCAAATATAGCTTTTAAACGCTGAAAAATGGATAAAAATGAATAAAAAGTGAAATACATGTTTATTAAGAACAGGAAACCTGCCTTTTGGAGAGCCATCAGCATCGAGAACACTTCGCATACGCGATCGCTTTTATGAAAGTACAGTACTTAACTATATTTCCGTTTTATAACGTATAAAACTTTTCACGGATTTATTGCATATATTTTACCTTTTCTTTATTTTATTTACTGATACAGTATAGTAAATTGGCTCGCATTGCCCGATGGTAAGATCATTGCCGTCTTCATAGATTTTCATGTATGTATTTGAGTCTGGACGCAGACGTGTTCTTGCTACCTCTGAAATTATAGCACATATGCCACGCGTTTTTATTAAATGAAAGGAGTAAATTAGCGCACAGTCCATCGTGGCTATTGCAGTCGCCTGTCGTCAAGTGAGCAGGCGTCCACGCCATCAGGGTTTCACATATGTGATGCCAGTCATGAGGATTCAATGGCCGCCTCGAATTTATAGCCGGCATCCACACCATTTAAGAAAACACATGAATGGGCAGAAAAAGATTAGAAAGTGGTACGTCCCCTTGCAAAGTACTTCGCTTTACTAAGTGATTATTAAAACGAATAAATAACTACTTTGATTAAACGATTTCAATCCCACAGCTAAACAAAAGGGCAAAAAGCTAAACACTATCTCTTAAAGTGCTTAGACTTGTGCAGACAATGTATTATCCAGTTTATAAAACACATTGGATTTCTAAACAGGTGTGGAAGTAAAAAATCGCTGTACATTTGATCCATTCCCTGCTGAATAGCATCGAACGCCCGCTTTTCCGTGTCCCCAATTAGAGTGTAGTGTTAAAACTGCTTTAATGAAGCCCAGCGATCGAAAACAGTTTCATACTTTTTTGTTCGCGATTCATGAGAAAATTAAGTAAGTTTTCTTTTTAAAGGACGTTTTAATAAAGAAAACTTCGCAGACAGAATGATATTGAGTGGTATAATTAGTTTTAAATAAAAATTTCGTAACATTTTTTTGGTCATCACTAGTTACTATAAGAAGGGATCTGGGGAACACTCTTCTTTACTCCCATCCATTAGCACAGGGATAGGGAGTGGTTGAAAACAGCGCTGCGTTGGACCATGTTCCTATGTCAGCTCAAGCTTAGCCACCTCCTATTTCACATGCACTCCGTATTTATGTGATATGTAATGTAATTTCAAATTTGTTTGTGGCAATAAATAGTTTTTTTTTTTTTTAAGTTAACTTCTTTAGGCGCGTTATGAAAAAAAGATGAGAGTGAGATTTTAAGATTCGTCAGACAAAAGTTACAGTATGTAGCTGTAGCGGTTGTAAATTACCTCCTACTTATACAGACTCCAACGTACATTATTAATAAATTATTTCTTCATACACTAACCACATATTTTCATATTCTGACTCTTAAGCCTAGTACCACGCTTATACCTTAAACTTGTACAATAAGTTATTTAGCTAAAATGTACTTAATATTCTGATATTTCTTAGTAAATAAATGTTATGTTCATTTGAAAATTTCCAGCCAGGTATGTTTCTATTGTCTTAACACCAATCATTTACTCAATTCGTAAGACTTAACTAAGTAAATAAACAGATTCCACGCTCCTAACCGTCACGTAACAATAAACATCGGCTCATTAATATATGAGGCGTTCATCTTTAGGGTGACTTCAGATAGACCTCTGTTTTAAATGTAGTTACTTACAGGTACATGTGTACACAGGTACTCACAGGTACAACTTTAATCTTTAAAAAAATCAGTAGAATAAATTTGAAACTTTTACCATAAATTCAAAACGTTCCTAAAAAATGTAGAGACGATTCTTTTAATATACACTTCCGACTAGTTTCTTTTCTCAAAATTGCAGGCATAAAACATTGTAGTCTGACAACATAAAAACGCGGTGACATTCCCCCGCATTGCCAGCTAGTTTCAGAGGGTGTAAATATCCCCCCATTGTGAGTCAATAAATCAACGTCACGCACACCTCCCCGGTTAGCGGCCGCGTTATTCATAAAAATAAATAAACTGTTGGTTTACAAGTTAAAACAGCGTACACAACGTGGTATTGTATAGGTTCTTCTTCGCAGCATCCTCGCTAATATTGGTATAGATTGACATATTACGCCAAAATTTTGTGGTATACTAGGATATTCCTGCGGCTTCGCCCGCTCCGGTCATTTCCACGGTGATCAGTATCATGTGGTAATTTCAAAGAAAACTGACCAGTACTTCTTGCGTGCATGAGTAAGAAATAGGGAGAAATAGAAGCAAAGTTTGTGAGGACGTAAGGCATCCTCACAAACGATCCCATTTATAATATTAGTAAGATAAGATCGATAAAATCTATGAAAGAGACACCTTGAAAAATAACACTTAGAAAACTAGGGTATCTATAATAGCCATACGTACACGTTGTAGGAATACCTCAGACAGTTCATTATTTCTTATATTATTCGCGTAAATAAAACTTCATTCTCCATCAAGTTTTTATGTTTCAAAATTACCAAATTTTGGTTTGGTTACGATACTGCACTGAGAGGACAGTACGTCTTCAAAAATATACACTCATGGTTTCTATAAATATATGACTATGACTGATAAGCCCCCAGAAAAACAGTGAGTTTAAAATAAGAAAGTAATTCCACATCTATATAATACAGTTAGGTATAGGAAAATTATGTTTTTACACATAACGATATACACCCAATATTCATGAATATCCCAACCGAAAGATCTCACATACGGAAAACTTTTCTACTATCCACTATATATGTAGGTATTCAAAAGGCAAAGTTTTTCCCAAGTAAAATCCAGGGTTGCACGGAAGTAATTATCCAAACTTTCGGCGCGATGTCATCCAGTCAGAAACATGGTTCAGAGGTCAGGGACCCAGACGCAGACGGCAGTCCAGTCATACA
Organism: Cecropterus toxeus; assembly: GCA_018249875.1. Classification (NCBI taxonomy): domain Eukaryota; kingdom Metazoa; phylum Arthropoda; class Insecta; order Lepidoptera; family Hesperiidae; genus Cecropterus; species Cecropterus toxeus. The sequence continues at coordinate 5,566 of DWNE01003707.1, forward strand.
TTACAATCCTTAGTTTTTCCACGATCAAATAGTTTTCCTGCAGTGTTTAATGCCCTTTAAAGTCTGTGTGATTTCTTTCCAGACTAAGAATACAAATACTGGATAGCAGACTATTCGTCACTTTCGTTTTTTGCAGAAGTTTTTTGAGATGTTGCACAGATTTTCTTGATTTTTATCACATGAACGGGATGGTAGGTGGTTACTGCCCATGAATATCTGCAAGTAACTTCATATGTAATATGGTTTTATCAGAAGTCGATCGCAGATGGTTTCTACTCCCAGTGGACTAACATGGTCCTACCTAACTACACCCTTCCACCGAAACAGAAAACAGCTTCACGCTAGAAATATATGTAGCGGCGGTACCTCCCCGGTAAGGCTATACTAGTTCTTCCACCTGGAAGTAGTTGAGCGACATAGGTATAGAAACTTTACTTGCAGTTCATTTCATTTTATCTACTTATTCTTCAGTTATACGAGTAAGATAAGGCAATCAGTCATCAAGAAACAACAAGACACAAATACAACAATAACTAGGATTGGTCCATAAATATGTGTAATTTTGATGTACCTTCTACACGGATGGTACTTTGTCCTACAAATACTCGTTGGTGAAGTTTGATTATATATGGTTTGGAGCATTTTTCAGAAAAAAACAGACCGGCATCAGCTATAACTCTACAATATAATAATACTATATAATAATACAATATAATAATAGCTATAACTCTACAATATAATAATACATGACATTTGGCGGTAGAGATATTATTACGATAAGAAATACATAAAAATGTATTTTTTATCATAAAAAATATCTGTATAAAATTATAACAATCTGTAAGCAAAAACAACCACAAATCTCCTTTAGGAAACGTGTACTTATAAATCAAGCGCTATCGATGTTTATCTAGCGGATTCAATATAAATCTTTTTATACAGAGCTTTCGTATTTCCATTTTTCCACACTTTTAAAGCGCTTGATCGTTTATTATTGTCACGAAGATCACTAGTAGCTGACAGGAGGCAATGGAATGAAAATGCGCTGTTATTGAGGCGAACAGGCGGCAAAATGGAACATTAATAAACGTTATAAAGACCAGACCGCGTCTGGAAGCCGAAATTTTAATTCGTAAACGAGACCCATTTGATAAAAACCCGGCCGCAATTTTAACGGTGACAATACCCGTATTTTTAGTAAAACATTTAGCTAGCCAACTTTGCCATTGTAAATGTGTCCCATGAAACTCGATATGCCGTTTTGGGGAAATGGCGTGCGGCTAACTTTTCGGAACATCCCATTCGGGTCCCGCTACTTCCGACTTCCGACTTTCACCAAATGCACAAATTAGTACCACTAAAAATGCAAAGCCAGGCGTGGAGAAAACAGTTATATTTTTTGGTCGCGGTTTAAAGCTTTGTTTGAGAGTATGGCAAAGGGAAAACAATACGCCAGTTGGTAAGCCATACGAGACAAAATAAGACCGCTCCGGGGCCATTAAGCTTGAAATACTTTCCAAGATTTGCTGGCCTTTGTGCTCTACATTACATACGTGTTCGGTTTAAATATCACAATGAAATTATTTCCTATTACACTATGGTCTTTCATACAAAAGAAGTCAATTCACACCTTTCTAATAATAACACTATTATAAAATTCGATAATTTCCTTTCGGTAAACGTTTCATCTCTAAGTTTGAGACAATATGGTGACTTAACAGATGTACATAACAAATTTAAATATGTATGTATGTATGTATATGTATGTACAGAATAGTCAGATTTTGTGTACGTCCCGTAATTGAATTATCTTTATTTGGAAAGGCCTACGGGGGCACTTACAAATAGTCAGGTATTTATTTCCTAAATGACCACCGGATCGGAACACAATATAACTGACTAAATCCAAAAACTGATATTTAGACAAGGATTCCTAAAGTCTAAAAGTATAAATTAGCTTTATACTTTTAAACTAACCTCAAAAACTCACGTAGACAAGCCAGCTGTATAAAACTGTCACGTTAGTCAAGTACATTAAAAGTTGTTAATTCCTATCCGGATAGACCTGAAATCGAATACTACGGACTTATTCATTGTGATATAAGGGAAGTACGAAAAACCCATAAACTAGTAGTCTTTATACGTCCCTTTATGCCCGATATTGCCAATCGTCGAAACCTTCTGATCTGGTCGGATAATTGCGTTCCGTTCTAATCCAGCCAAGTCATTCCGTAACGATATTTACATCGGGAAACTTTTTGCTGATCACAAATGCCGGGCGTGTGACGTAAGCAAGATACCCAAGAAAGAAATATGCCGGTTCACGGTACATGACGGGAATATTAAGTGAGACGCCAGACCGAAGGGTCTGGGTCTCGATCCTAAGAACCTCCTTGAAATTATTATAATGCGCTTTTTGTACGTCGAACGCTGGTTAAAATTCGCTGATGCGCCAAGTGGACTAGCTGAACCTCTAACGTTAGTACGTTGCGAATTCAATTTACTTTATTATCAAGGAACATTTTTAATACAGAATTTAAATAGACAAAATAATGTTTCTTCTTGTAATTTTTAATTCATATCACATTAATATAATCGTCATCCAGTACCCATGAGACGTATCCAATTTCATAATGTATTATTTGCTCAAAACAAAAGCATCACTGTTTATCCAAATTATTGCCTACGTATCTTGTAAAAGACCTATTACATTGTCTAGCTGAAAAACTAAAAGAACGCGTAACCAGCACTACGACAGAATTTCTTAATTAAAATTTGAAATTCAACATTTTAAAAGAAATTTAAAGAGAATGTTCAATATTTAAAAGGTTGCCGACCTGCATTTTTAAGAAAGCAAACTGTGTAATTTAAAAACGAAATACTTCACAAAGAAAGTTTAAGAAGTTTCATAAAGGCCGAGGTGCCACCGTACTTTTATAAAAAAATGGCTAAGTACGAGACGGTCTGAAAAAATCACAAAATATTTTTTTAACATATTCTGTTCTTTGGAATTATCAATCAGCTACCTGTTATTGTTCAAATGATTTTGACAAGCAAGTATATAGGTAGATTAGGTATGAAGTAGGCCGCTAACCTGCGCTTAGTATTTAACTGAAACACTGGAAAATTAAAAAAAAGTAAGTAGCGAGTAACACCTGTATTTAAAAACAAAACTATGAGGTCTCATAGTGCTCGCTAACGCATAGGATTATCCAAAGTAATTCGTAATTCATAAACAATACTGGAGCGGCGCTATGCGTTCGTCAAAATCGACGCACACGACAAATAGCTGGCGATCTATTATAAGGAGCGCATAACGTCGCATTTTAATATATAGAAAATAGTAAAAATGTAAATTTGAAAAACTATTTTTCTTTAAAAAGTAATTATTTAGGTCAAAGTGGTGACTACCGCTCGTGAACATCTGTAATCATCCCCCGGGTAGTTTAGAGTCCTACCAGAGGTAAGTCACAGATGCATTGCCAATAATTATCTTCCTTAGTATCACACCCTTCAGACCAGAATCGTTAGGCAGAAGTAGGTGAAGTGGTGGTACTTCCAAAATCGAACCACAAAGAGTTCTACCACTTTGGGTTAATTAAAATTCATCATACTTTTTTTTAAGAAATCGTTTCCGTTAGATCATATCTACCTTACCATACCATTTCTCTAAGATTCGTGACGTTTCAACAAAGACGACACACAAAACATGCAACCAAGCCGCCAATTATATAAGGAAAACAACAAAACCTATTCAGTAAAACAAAGGAATACATAAACGAAAAGCACCCTGGGCGGTGACTTACATCGTCATCACAATCCCACAAACTGTTGCCGATTGCAATGGCCGCCATATCGTGATTTCCCGGGGGACTGCGGACTTGGAGTCGTTAGAAAACCGCTCGTATCACGTAAATTTTATTACAAGCCGCCGCTCATTTAACATTTTGAAGCATAAGGCAAAACACTACCCCTATATTTTTGACGTGAAACATCTATAGGCAGGTAAACCTACCTATACCCACCTATTTCTAGCGTGAAACAGTGCGGTTGCGTTTCGGTGGAAGGGTGTGGTTTCCGGCTCACTTTTATATGAGGCGACCATCTCAGTCCCCGGGAGTAGCAACGCATCTGTGATGGACTTCATATAGAACCCCTGTTTTATATTAAGTTACTTACAAATGTCCATGGGCGGCAGTAACCACTTACCATCAGGTGGGCTGCTTGCTTTATAAAAAAAAAATGGAGGGATTTGTTCATATACCGACAAATCCATCCATAATCAAGTGTCTACGAATGACATTGAGTTCATGGATGCTGGTAATTTAGTACACGTGTGTATGGTTAAAAACTTGTCCGATGTGATGTCGGACGATTTTAGGAAAAACGGCTACCAAGATGTTACAATGATATAGTGAAGTTTTATGTATGTATTTCTTTAAATAAATTTCAATATTTTAGCTTATGGGGTTACTGTCGCTTTAGATACTGGACACTTAGTTTTTTAGTCTATCAAAAATGTTTGTCTAAAAGACGTGTTTGTTCCCAGGTATATGCCAGAACCAAACCTACCGCCCTTACGCGTAAATTTGAAAACAAAACGTGAAACACGAGATGTTCTCAGCGTGCCTCTTATCAAGGACATGCTTCCAGAGCTGCCCGAAGAATCAAGAAGCAGACTTATTCAAGATTTTAATTTACGACCAGAGTTCGCCATTCAATTAGTCAATGAACCTGTACTGTTAAAAATATTCCAAGATTTAACTGTCGACAAAACTCGTAATCCTACTAAAGTTGCAAATATTTTGTTGAACGATCTTTTAACAGTTCTGAATAAAAGAAAAATTGATGTTTCACAGTGTTCCTTAACAAGTGAACACATAAGTGAGCTTTTTGATCTGTTGTGGCAAAAGAAAATAAGCTTAGAAACCTGTCGTGAAACGATTGATCAACTTATTGACAATGAACATCAGACACCATCAAAGATAATTGAAGAAAGAGAATGGTTCTTGGTCACAGATGAAGCGGTGATAACCAAAATGTGTAATGAAGTGTTGGGAAACAATCCAAAAATAGTAAAACAGTATAAAGACGGAAAAGTCAAGGTATTGAGGGCTTTATTAGGATTACTGGTTAAGCATTCTGATAATAAAATTGATATGTCACTTGGGGCTAATATAATGGAGAAGATACTTAAAAAATAATAAGTTATAATTATAATTAACAATTTGTTTTATTTATTAATCTTTTATTTATTTAACTGGAAAGGTGAAAATAATATGCACCAAAAGTTCATTTTACATTTTTTTTATAAGAATGAAGTACCAAACGAGCATGCAACCGCCATGATGGTAAGTGGTTACTGCCACCCATGGACGCCTGTGAGCAACTTCATATAGAACAGGGGTTCAATCTGAAGTCGATCACAGATGCGTTGCTGCTCCCGAGGATTAAGATGGTCGCCTCATATATAATAAGTGAGCCGGCAACCACACCCTTCCACTGAAACGCAAGAACTGCTTCACGCTAGAAATAGGTGAGGCGGTGGTACTTCCCCGGTCGAACTACATTGGTTCTACCCATATAAAAGAGGTGGTAGAACTATGTGGTTCGATTTCGAAAACACCACCATTACACCTATTTCTGCCTTATAACAGCAATGTTATGAGCTGTTGTGTTCTGTTGTGAAGATTGTGGTAAGGCATGAGGGCCTGAGGTCGGAATGCCTTCGCATAAGTTACTTATACGAGGACATTCTGACCTCGGGTAGTAAATCTTATCTCGGTTCAATCACAGGTGTTCCTGGGCGGCAGTGACCATTTACTACTAGGGGATGGGAATCGCTTCCTACTTCTTTATAGTCGATTACAGATGTGTCTCATAACAATTGAAATACCTCTTACACTTCTTTTAACATACCTACAATTTAAATCAGAAAATAGAAGCTTTACACTTTTAGTCTAAGGAAGTTAACTACGCTTTCTACCGACAGTTCTAAGTTCGTTCTACAGACCCAGAACAGAAATCTAAATTCATCATTCAGATGTCTGTCTGGCCGGGGATCGAACCCGGAACCCACTGTTAAACCAGCACGGTGACCGCTCCGTCATGCGGGTCAAATAAGTAGTTGTGGTGCTTGTTCGTAAGCAAAGGAATCATATAGAGTTCTACTATTAAATCGTATGAGTACAGTATGTAATGTTCATGAATAGTATCAACTGATCAAAATCACCGTCATCGAACGTAACATAAAACACGCAGTTATTGCGTTTCGGTGAGGTGTGTGCCAATTTGCACGTGACCGCGACCATCTTATTCCTCTGGAGTTGCAACGTACCTTGGATATTTTAGCGGAATCTAATTGCAATACATGAAGTCAATCACTTATGGTAATGAGTTTAATATTTCACATATAAACTTTTTGTTGCTGCCGAGTTTTTGCTAGACGTAGGTATTAGTTTTACTGAAGAATAATAAAGTAGCCACCGACATATTCATTTTTAGGGTTCCATACCCAAAGGGTAATAAACGAAACCCCTATTACTAAGACTTTGCTGTCCCTACCTTTGTCCGTCTGTCCGACTGTCTATCACCAGGTTGTCATGAACCATGATAGCTAGATAATTGAATTTTTTTACAGATGATGTACCTATTTTTTTGTAGCTATAACAACAAAATACTAGAAGTAAAATAAAAAATTAAGGGGTATTGCCATACAACTTATATGACATTTTTGCCTTTTTTTCGTTTTTATGAACTATTTGACAATAACGACTTACCTGTTAATAAAAATTTAAATAAATGGCAATGAAATCACATAGAGTTTTAGTACCTTCACACATCCCTTTTTATTTCGAGAGTATGTATGTTGGGATGTTCTGAAGAAGATCGAATGCCTTCCGTATTACCCTCGAGGATTTCCAGGAGGAAATCATTAAAAGGTACCCGACGCCGTGAGAGCGATGCCAAGTTGTGTGGGATTTTTACCACACTAAAACCTCCGCGGTGGCAGTCATCGGCGTTACAAAGAGGATTTAGGATCTCCTAAGGAACGCAACTCTAAGCGCGTTGCCTCATCGGGCTCCACTCAAGTGACCGACTGGGCCCACCGCACCATCTGGTCTTTACGACGGCATGCAATCAAACACACCGTCGTGCTTCCCGGGGTCGCTTAATTGGACGGTTTGAACTCCCTCTCTTGCCGCCCGCAACCCCGGGAACCCCTCTTAGTCGTTTATGACAGACAGGGGATACAGTAGCCCTATTCTGATCCCGAAACTACAGGGATGACTTTCAAACAGCATTGATCCTGGACTTTTTTGGAATGATATTTCTCATTGGATTTATTCATTAAATGATGCCATAATTTAAACGTAAGTGAGACAAAAATGCTAAACGGCAACAAAGCCTTTGATGGAAATTCATTGAAATAATATTTAGCATTCTCAAGCATTTGTATGCACACCATGCGAGGTTGTTGTTGAAGATACCACACGCGCCCCGAATATCGTAAATATCAGGGGTGTGTAACATTTATTTTATAAGAATGAAGTAGCAAACGAGCATGTTGTCTAACTGATGGTACCTAAGTGGTTACTGTCGCTCATGGACTTATATAAGCAACTTCATATAGAACTGGGGTTCTATCTGAAGTGGACCACAGATTCGTTGCTACTCCCGATGACTAAAATAGTCGGCTCATATATAAGTTAGCCGGCAACCACCCCCTTCCAGCGAAACAAAAACTGCTTCACACTAGAAATAGATGCGGCGGTGGTACCTCTCCAGTCGAACAACATTGATTCTACCACCTGTCAAAATGTTATTATTATGTTATTGCTTTTATATGCGTTGAAACAATTAGTAGGCACTTGCATTTTCAGGTTTTCAGGTGGTGGAATCAGTATAGTTTAACCGGGAAGGTACCACCCTGTACCTTTTTCTAGCGTGGAGTAATTCGTGCCGGCTCACTTATATATGAGGCGATCATCTTAGTCCGTGGGAGTATCAACGCATCTATAATTGACTAAATTAAACACCTATTTTATATAAAGTTGCTTATAGAAGTGACCACTTACCATTAGGTAGACTGCATGCACGTTTGCTATTGCAACGTAATAAGACATAAATAAATTAAAGAACTTTTAGACTTCTGTAATTGAATCTGCCTGCAACTAGGGGATGAAATAATATTGTATAGGTACGTGTAAGAATATCTGTATCTCTTATTATTTTATATGGTCCCGATAATTAACTGATGTGAGTTTGGTTACGAACCTCTAACAATCATTATGTCTTGGTGCGTAACAAATACACATACGCTTACAATTAGTTGAATCACGTGCAGTTGCATTATGTGATGTCCCCGCTCCATTTACTTACTCCAATCCTGAATCATCGTAGCTTCATTGTAGATCAGACCTCGACTGCGATCGTCCGTAATGTGGTCAAAAATCATAGTCGCTATTTTATTCATCTCAAAAGTATTAGCAGAAGTCACTGCTCCAGGTATTGATAGATCGCTAAGTGATGGAGTCCAAAGTAGGGGATTTAAAGTGGTTTATGGGGATGAAGATATGACGGTGATAAATGAGGTCGTCTCCGATATAGAGAAACTAGAAGGACTAAAGAGCAGGATTAATCTGAACGATGCGATTAAGCCATTACCTGCTGAGGATGTCAAATGCTTGATGTCTGTTGATAGATACTGTTCAAGGGAGATGGGAAAAATGAAAAGTAAGTGGAATGACCATGAAATGTTTTTCGTAACGTATTGAGCTCCTTGTGCCTAAAATATTCGTTATTCGTGTCTTCTTTTTATAAATAACTTTATTTAAAGACAGGAACATTCAACAAATCTTTAAGCGTAGAGTCCAATTAATAGTTAAGCAACTACATGTTGCAAAAACGTTTGATAGCATGAAATATATTCTATTTAGGTGTCCTCATCCAAGCTCTTAAAGAAGAGTGTGTAAAGTGTTCAAAGAAGGAAAAAGAAGAAGCTGGGAAGATTGTCGCGTCTATGATGGCACATGACCCGATCGCGTGGAAGCACTTCCTCACCAGGTACGACAGCCTCGGAAAAGTTCAGAGGATTCTTGGATAGAACACAATGGAAGGTAACACAAATATATATTGAAGTAATAATTTGGACCTTTGAAGTAATAATTTGGATTTGGACCTTGCAACAGGATTATTATGAATAATCTTTTTTTATCAGATTGAAGTAGCAGACGAGCATTCAGTCTACCTGATGGTAAATGGTTACTGATGTCCATGGACATTTGTAAGCAACTCAATATAGAACAGGGGTTCTATATGAAGTCGATTACAGATGTGTTCCTACGCCCGATGACTAAGATGATCGTTTCATATATAGGTAAGCCGGCAACCACACATTGCCAACAAAATACAAAAAACTGCTTCACGTTAGAAATAGGTGTGGTGTGTTGTATCTTGCATAGATTCGAGGATCAGTCGAATATTAGCCATGAAAGTTCATTTATTTATATATCTAAGATCTCTAATAGGTAAGTCTAATTTTAAAAAGTGGAATATACGGAGCATTCTAGGAATAGGTTATGGTGATAAATCTTAAAGTAGTTTGATTGGTTGGTTTCAGTGGGTACTGAGACCAACTTTTAATAATTATCTTGCGATAATAATTAAGGTACACCAGATAATTTTCAAATCACGAATTTATTTCACGATAGCATTATATATAATTATTTTTATCTTTAATCTTTTTTACTTTTATAGACTGTACATTATTATAATTTTTATGTTTACATAAAAATATCTTTCGGGCAATTAATTAATTAATGCTTCCATAAAATATTTTAACTTCAGTACGTTATTATTTTTGTTGACGTAGTTTTCATTAATTATTTAACCTATAAGAGCTACACGTTTAAAAATTAAAATCATATTTTTTGCTACAAAGACAAATATTATTTTAAAAATATTGTTTTATGCAAATGACGTTTATACTTTCAGATCAGCGTTACAAATATTACCAGAGAAGAAGCCTCCAAAACTTGAAAATAATAGATATAAGGTAATCGGTGAACCAGAATACATAGAAAATAGCAGAAACAGATACACGATACCTGGTGTTAAGGTCAGAGTGAAGAGGTACGTTATGGAGAAGATTAATTAACAAAACTAGAAACATTGCTAAAAATAGTAAAACAAAAAATCCGACTGCGGAAAACGACTTTTTTGTTTATATGAGTTTTCTACAGAAAAGTCAACTACACTATATATTTTGAGATGGACTATTTACTAGCGTTCATTCGATACCCATATTGTCGCGATAATAGAAAGCCCCACCCCTCCCTTTTCTTTTCCTTTTTATAGGCGCCATTTTAAAAAATTATATGGTCTTATATCATTCTGAATCTACTTATATCTCACACGTGGCAATTCGTCAAGCCGTTTGAGCTGTATCACGCAAAGAAATACATATACACAAACAAACAATTATAGGTACATACATTCATAAATACGCTAGAAAAATATTATCTTCTTTCTGACGCATTCGGGTAATAAGAAGTTGTGCAAAATAGTTTCTAGGTTTTTTTAGGTTGCCGAATGGTTACTTTATGTTTCCGTCGACTTGCCTCACTACTAGTTAAATTACTTGTTAAAGTAAGTGACAATAAAGACATTTTATTCAATTTTTCATTGTATT
>DWNE01003708.1:0-16258 GCA_018249875.1 Cecropterus toxeus
GAAGGTAGGTAGATTATCTGTTTAAAAGAATGAACGTTGTAAGAATTTTATTTGCTCTTATTTTAAAAATAATCACTTATTTAAAAATGGGTAAAAATTAAATTAACTATTTCCGTATATCACTTCAATAAATTAATAAAACAAAATTAAAACTTACATTTAATACATATATTTTACAAAAAAAATGTCATCTGTCCTACTATATGTGAAAGATTGTTTTGTAAATTTAGAAGATTTATATCAATGAAAATCATTAGCTGTACCTATAAATATTTACAATCACATAACAATCATCAGCTTTTGTAAAGATTGGAGCTAGTTTGTTGCACATTTTTGCTATATAACCAGCAAAACTAAACTGTTTTTATTTTAATCTAATTTACAAATCATAAGTGTTAAAACTGTTATAAAAGTACTAAAATAGGAGTAATCTAATCTGACTAAAGACATCGGGTATTGTTAAGATGGGGGCTTTGCATGCGTTGGTCTTTTGAACTACATACCAGAACACATCAGTGTAATAAACCTATGATAATTTCATTATAAGTAACTGCCACCGCTTACAGTAAAAAAGGCGATAACTTTAAATTTTTGCTATGAATTCTCAATTATAGATTGTTAAAATTAATATATAAATACTAATAGATTGTAGTTTATACAGACTAATGTTACTGATAATTGTACCTGAATATAGAATATGCAAGGATACAAGAAATAAGTAAGTAGAAATCATAATTTTAATGAGTAGCTATTTGCTTGACTTATTAAAATTTCAGTTCATGTGCAGTAAATGTATCTCATGCGATTCGGAGCAATAATCTTCAAAAATATACAACAAAACGAAACCGTAACGAGGGGAATTAAAATATACTGGTAATAGTGTGTTAAGATGTGTATTTTGCTAATCAGAATGGCACAATTGTAAGGGGAGGAGGTGTTCCTCGTGGTGCGCCACGTGGCAGGGCGCGCCTCGTCCACGGTGACGCTGCATGTCAGTTTTCTGGAAAAATTGTCAAAAGTAGCACAGCGGCGCGGTGGCGAGCAATTCGCGAGGCACCGCGCGCGTGTGTGGCGACGCGTCGCGACCGGCGCGAGCCAGTGTGCGTGCACGTGAAGTGAAGGTCGAATATTTTGTCCCTACTCCTCGGTCTATTGGTGTTCACGAGTCGGCACTGTGATAATGAGGTGATTCGGTCCTGCTCGCTCTCGGGTGGCCGCGCGCACTCCGACAAGGATGGTTGGCGGTATGCGCGTGCGTCGGAGCCTCCGCCGGCGCCGGCGCGGCCTGCCCTCATCAGTTTCCCCGCGGCCGGTAAGCGGTTCGCGTGTGCGACTTCGCGTCGGCCGAGTGCGCGGACTCCGACCGCTTTGCGTCGCACACGAATATTTTTAGATAACAACGCGAATAATTTATTCGCAAGTGAACGATCGCGCGCACTTTTGCGGATATCGGTATCGGCGCATGCGGGTCCGGGTGCTCGGTTTTGCGGCGCGGTGGCCGGGCGCTCGCCGCCGGCGGCGGAGACGTCCCGATAGGTAAGCTGCGCACTTCCTGCGCGCGCGCCGCCATGTTCGGTAGGAACGTCACTTCCGCCGGGGCCGGAACAGGCGGCAGCGGAGCCGGCGGCGGCCGCTGCGCCGCTCGGGCGCCGCTGCGCACTCGCCGCTCCGCCGCTGGCCGCCCAGGTCAATGAGCGACGGCTCTCGATTCATAAAATGTCGGTCGTTCCATTCACGCCGCGGCGCGATGCTCCGCCGACCGCTCACTCGTGACCCTCGCGTCTTCGAATATTCATGTCTCCATCGATAACATCGTAACCTCTGACTTCTTTTTGTATTATCGCGACGTTTAGTGTGCGCCGCTAGTTGAGGCCGGACTTCGTGCGATGTGCTGGAAAAATAGTGTCATTTTAACGTGGGACGACATTTGTCAAACTGTGGAAAATGTGTGCAAAGTGAATTAAAAGTGATATTCGATCTAAATCGATGGAATGTTACGTACCACGTAAGGCAACAAGCAGGTTTTCTATTTGTTCACTTCTTTCTTCTACTCCTCGATTCGAAGCACTTAGATTACAATTATTACGCAGCAATATTAGTATAAACTTCCGTAGAATCTTTTACGAATTGAAATTAATAATCGATAGTTAATTCACATGTCTATTATATTTAATAATTAATTAATTAAATGTCAAAATAAGTAACAAATATACATTATGCGTTATATCCTACTATCCTACTAACTACACTGCAACGGCCCGCTTATCGGAAAACTTTACACGGCGGAAATCACACCCTCTAAAATGTAGACCAATGATAAGGCGCGGTACGGGAGGCGATAGCGATCTTTCTCATACATACGTAGGTAATAAATTGAAACAATGAGTATAGTGGCGGCGGGTCGGTACCGATGGCGCGGGTCGGCGGCGGCGCGGCATCGGCGCGGCACCGGCGCGGCGCGGCCACACGTCACGCAGCAGAGCATGACGTCTGCCCGCTCGCCCTGCGCCACTGTTCATTGCCCTCCGCCGCCAACCGCTCCCTGAGCTTCTCTGCTCCAACCCTCATGTTTATTTACGTCCGTTCTTGCGTCACATTCGCTTTTAAACACTCTTACCCTTCTTGTTAAAATTGTAGTATTTATAATCGCATTTTTGAAACAGTCTTACGTATAATTTATTTATTATCTTAGGTTTATTACAAGTAAATTATTTATAAACCTCAGCTTTAATTACTTAAATATTAAATGTACCTAAATTGTAACTGAAGGGTCGTAAATTATCTATACAGTCATATGTTACACATATATTATTTCATTATTAATTTAATTATTTATCAGTGCTTACAATATAATTACTCATCGCCTGTCACAACATAGTAATAAATTTGGAAATTGTTGTTCTCAAATTGATTTAAATTAATTGAGGTTACAGCAAATGTACAGTGACATTTGTAATTAATTATTGAAACTCATTTATTATGATTATTGAAAGAGTTATCATCACGCATTAATTTTATAATCCATTATAATATTTGTGTCATTTAAATTTAATTAAATTTAGTAAAAACATTTTCCATATTGCGATAAAAAATATATAAGGTAAAAGCGCAGTAGGAAAAACCCTATAACAAATTATATCGGAAACAGTTTATGCAATCATCACATAGGTACCCTGGAATGTGGTACCATTGCTAATTCAGTGATGAGTCAGGTGTGTACGTCAGGCACACGTGTGTTCACTCGGGCACTGACTCACAGCATCTCAATGACGTAGCACTCACATCACCCAAGCGCCCTTCGCCGCTCGACTAACCTTTGCTCTTATACGTTCTTACCGTCGCATTCCATGTATCTCATTCATGCCTATAGTGGGAATCGGCGTACGACATCGCCGGCGACGCCTACAATCCGTCAAGCGCCTCCGTTTCCGTTGCAGTACCGTGGGTGCATGTTTTATAAGCATTTCCTTCGCACTACCTCACTAATCTATAGCCGTATGTCGTATGTATAACCGCAGGTCGACAGATCGTCTAAGTTGATAGAATTCGCGAATACAATTTTGTAAACGTTTTCTTAATTGCATCTATGTATTTAGGTATTTTAACTTGGATGCGATTTTTTATAACCATATTTAAAATAACGCTACTTCAACGTTCACATTTTTTTTTGTAAAACTTGCGATGACCAATTCCCGTTGGCCTAAACCATAACGCCGTGAATATAGGATAGATGGGACATAAAGCCGAGTGCGCTTCGCACGTCGCGCCCGTTCCCAGCCTTAAGCGATAAGCCATTAAGGGTCGCTCCACAAAAACCGATCATTATAAAAGTTGTAAAGACTGCACCGGCGCCGGGCCTTCCCAGAACTGCGACCATTCTTATTTCGCGCACCCGCCTTATTCACGGGCTTTTTCTGTTTAATCTTGGTCATTTTTTCACGGAGCGGTGCGCCTGTGAGAGCTTCAAGGAAATGGCTTATTGGGTTTCGTATAGAAACCGAGCTTATCTGAGGACGGCGATCGGCGGCGTGGAGCCTGGGAACGCGCGGCGGTCGCGCGGGACCGTTACGCCGGCCGCCGCGCACCGCATTCCACGCCAACTGCGAGTACATGTCATCGCCTGTATCTCCCGTCTATGAAGTCCGCGTACTACACTATTTAAATTTTTAACCAACATTTTCAAACTTTATAGCTCCCTGCTTTCTCCCTTCTATATTTTTCAAACATAACTCTCGTAAGCCGTAATATAAACAAAATTTGTAAACGTAAACAATAAAACAAAATTAATCGTTAGTGTTAAGAGCCCGTGTAACAATATACACAACAATTAAGTAACTTAAATACTTGGAATATTCTTACTAAATAATTATTTTCTCACAACGAGCAAATGAGTGTCACGGTATTTCTCACAGATTGTCTGAAGCATTGCTGAGAAAACTGTGTGCATCTAATTCCCAATCACATTTAACAAAATTATGAATGTTATTAGCCGTGTAGGTAATTGATGCCTTATTGTTTTAGTCTGAACATACCCACATTAATCATTTCCATTTTGGGGTTTCAGGAGTCAACAGTCGTGACGGCCGCGGGGATGGTTTCCTGCTAGCGAATTTCGACTATCACCCATGTACAGGTAAGTCATAAAACTGTTTCGTATTTTATTTATTCAATTATACTGTATGTACTTAATTAATTCAACACAAAAATAAGCAAGCGTTACGAGAACTGTTTGCGTTTGTTCATAAATAGAGGTGCTCCAACAGGTCACGGGCCCTTATTGAGGGCAAAGGGAAGTTATAAATCTGTCGGCGCGAACAATGGAACGATAAGGTGCACCTTACGTCCGCGCGATAATGGGGCCCCTCCCGCGCGCCGCCGCCAAAACAATCTGCCACTATGTAAGCGCCACTTCCCTGCTCCCCATAACCATCATATATTATTTGACGACCCGCGTGGCGGAGCGGTCACCATACCAGTCTGACGCGCAGTGGGTCCCGGGTTCAATCCCCGGCCAGACAGAAATGTGAATGATGAATTTAGATTTGTTCTGGGTCTGGGTGTTTGTGTATTCGTCTTTGTGTGTCCATGGCACACACGACATAGAAGATAAATGCTAGTGTGGGCTATGAGGGTAGAACGCGTGTTTCTTGTTCTACAAATTTTGGAAGTGATAGGTACTTCTTATGGCTAGTTATAAAAAATATGAGAGGGAATTTTTACAGTGCGCACATAAAAATGATTACTTTGTCGAAAATGTTACTAACAAAGTAAATTTTAAAATATGCAAAAAACTATTTGGAATGTATGGATATATGTATTTAAGTTACTTCAATTAAGTTGCGCTTATTTAAGTTATATCTATTTACGTATACTAACACCTTCATCAATTGTGTTTAATGTCTTAATTTTTATTATTTTATAGTTTTTATTACGCATATAGATTAGTGGCACGCGAGATGAAATTTTTGGAGTTATTTTGTTTTTTAAATGCCAGTTGACAATCAACCCCAGAATTAACTGTTCAATCGGTTAACTTTTCGTCCGGTTCGGTGAATATTTAATTATTTACCAATTTTCGTTGATAGCTCGGCGATAGTGTAGAGGTAAGGGGAAATGAGAGGTCGGCGTAACGCAAACCTTATCGGTCATTGACCTTCACACCTAAACTGAGCCTCACATCTCGCTCTGTGCGCGCGGTTCATACATACAAAATTTCAGGGAGCGGTGAATCGATCGCTGAAATAATCTATTTTATTCGCCACGATACCACAACATTTAAAATTAATCGATTTAATACGATTTAATCAATTTATGTTTACACGCAGTTAATAAATACATTTTCTATTTTAATTAGCACTCACGCGTGTTTGTTTTACGTCTCATTAAAATGCGGTACCTATTCGTAGTTGACATATTTTGAAATAAAAATACGCGGTGGCCGGATTAAAAAAACGTACGGCCGAGGTAGGCGCCAACGAAGCCTTGACCTCTTTACCCATTGAGCTGGCGGTCGGGCGCACACAATGGACTATTCCCCGACACCCGAGCTGACATGCGGCCACTGCCTCCTCAATCCGCCTCCCCCTCTTTTTGTTCTAAAACAATACGCGCTTTCGGTGAGAAGTACTTTTTGTGCATTGTCCTTCGCTTTCTTTGTTTTAGTTCTAATAAACCCACGTTTGATATCAGAGGACCGTATTACTCCTTAGCACAGTGCCAGTGGAGTTTACGGTAATCAAAGTAATCGTGACACAGTAAAGTCGGTCACGTTAGTACGTAATCAGGCGTCGGCGAGGCGCGGGGCGAGGAAAGCTAACAAAATTCGGGGGCGGCGCGGGTCGCGGCCCGACGTTGAATAAAACATGCCGTGTGACGGGCCTTGGCGCCAGTCGACACTGTACCCATACTAAAACAATACCCGCTCTAGCTCTAGCTCTAGCGAATCTACTTAAAACTATCCTGTTTTGACGTAACCGCGGAATACAGAGGTACAGTTGTAACATCTATTCATTCTAAAAACAGCAGTGTTCATTGATCTGTTCTGGATTCTGTTATAAACCTGGAAAGTAGCAACGCACCAGTGATGCTTATAACAGGATACTTCTATTCTAATTGGGATTAAGTTACATAATTAGAGCATTCCCCTTTGTTATATCTAGGAGTAGGACATTTTAGTTTGACTTAGTTGGTGCTACAGCCTGACCCATTTCTGCCTTATAAAAACATTATTATGCTTTAACGAGTTCTGGTTTAGAGGAATTAAGACACTAGCATAGGGCGTTGTAACTTAGACTTCAGGGGTAGCCACGACTCTGTAGCCACTCTAGAAAGAGTCCACGTAGAGTTGACTCCAGATAATCACGGACCATAATGACTGTATTCAGCGGATGGACTCCCTTTATATATTGGTGTATTTATATTTAAAATGGTGCAAAATGTCAACACCAACATATCGCACTAAAATTGCAGTCGTACCTGAATCGTTGCCTGGATACTTAACGTCATAATTAAAATAAAATATTAATTAAAAACTCACAAAAATAAAATTATTTTTGTTAAAATAACATTCACTTCGCTAGTTACTTGATACGTAGCTAGAATGTATTTTCTTTGAAATTGAATTCAGCAAGACGCACGCAATTGACAAATTGTGAAATGTCTGCAAAATATAGTTAGAAACCTTTGAAATTAATGTAGGTATTGTGTAATTAGTAGACGTATTAAGAAATTTATAGATAAGAAATTATAAAGTGAATTTATGATACCAAATTATAAAACAATAATCGGAATATTAAGAATTGTTTATTTTCGTTTAAGATTAGATTTCGTAGCACATCGTAGCAGATGCGTAGCACCTATACGTATACGAAAATAAGATAATTTGCTTGATAATTTTGATATATTTGACGTCAAATGATTATCAGTTTATTGCGTGTATTTCAAAAGGGTACTAATACTTTGCAAGTGTTATTTTGGTATCTTTACAAGTACTTTATAATTTCTCAATTTAAATCCCTAATGGTGCAATGCATATGAGATCGACTCCAAGCGGCTCTTTGTATAACGATTACAGATATCTATGGATAGCTTCACTTCACAAAGGATATTTTACACACCTAGTAGTTATTGACTATAACCTATGTAAACAAAAATTTTATATTCATATGAATAATCGTAATTTACTGTTTAAAATTTAGTAGTGTACTTAATTAGTGTGAATTCATATGCAGAACGCAGCGCTATGAGCACGTTCAGGCGATTAGCTGTACGGCTCCTACATGCTAATCTGATTGTAACCCATGTTAAGAATGTTCATCAATCTAAGGCAAAACGCCTTGTCATAGCCAAACTCGTACTAATGTAAGAGTAGCAGTACTAGTTTGAAATTCATACTCAACTCAGACATTGTCCTACCAAAGAAATCTTGTACTCATGAGCCTCTAGCCAGAAGCACTTACAAAATTTATTTACATTTTTTTCAGTTTGATTAACATTTGATGATTTCTGTAGTTGGACGCCGTCGTAGGGTAGATTGATTGAACGCTTCAGAAATCTGGTAGGGCACTAATGAATTATTTAAAATTTTATGACGATCAAATCGTGTAGTAATGCATGAAGGACAAATGAACATAAATACTTATACATATAGATGTCAATGTTCGAGCTTCATCCTGTCATTCCTACGCCAAACGGTAGTAGCGAGCGCTCACGAACGCACGTTACCGCACGGCTCGTTAGAGACAACAGTAATTGAATATGTAACGAGATTCCGATACGATGTGCACATCTGATGTATTTCGGTAATAGCCCTCCGATGTTATCGCACATGACTTATTAATTATAACCCACGGAGCCGCGTATTTATTGACCTTATCTCCGGTGCCCTGTGCTTCCCTCGCCTGCTTGCTCCTTAATGAGTGGCCTGTTCGCCACCGGAACGAAACGCACCCAAAACATGTCTAATCTTTGCCTGTTATGATTTTCATCACGAGCAATAATTAATTTGCATCGTTGTAATGTAATAATATGTTTTCATTGAACAGTGCATGGTTCGGACCACAGTGAAGATAATTTTCTGGCCACTAATGAAAGTTATTACGAAAATAACAGTAAGCTATTCTCTTATATTGTACGGTGAAGGGCAATCTGACGTCAGCGCTCGTCTCGCGTCATCGCGCGCGATTTCTATGTCTGAAGCTAGTCTCAGTTTCTTGCCCCCTTGCAATATACTAACTGGAACTTTTGCTCATACTTGTTGGAACTTTATGAACAAGTACAAGGAAATACGTAAGAAGGAGTAATGAGTATAAATCTCGTCAGAGTAATAAATTAAAAATTATATAAATTCCGGATATAATCTAAAATCACATAATAAACTTATTGCAGATTTTATAAATATAAAATTCTCCCAAATTCCGAAACATACAGGGATATTGTACATATGTATAAGTTACATCAAATATATACAGTATTTTATGTAATATAGAAATAGTAATTAACTTTAGTTATCGTCACCACAATTTGGAACTTACTTCCTGATAATTAAAATTTAGTTCAATTTAATGGGATGGGAATTCCACATCCGGACCGAACGCTGCGTATCTATAAACTGCACAACATCAGGGGATCAACTCAAAATAAGTGCATTACATCACTCTCGTTCATGGCCGCATCCGTACGCCCTGCGCCGATTATAAATAGTACGCGGTCGGTCCCTTAAGGCGCGGGCGCAAGTTTCCGGGCTGGAAGTGTGTCGCTTCCGCTGCGAGCGGTCGTTGACGCGCGTGCATTGTCGCCGGCACATTCCCCGCCGCCGGCGGCGTCGCCGACGACGTTTTTAAATAGAGGAGCGATTACGAGCGTCTGGCTGCGGCGCCGGGCACATGACCGCGCGAAAGTGCAGCGCCCGCCGCGTCACGGGCTATTTGCGACACCGCCTCCGCTCGCTCCCGGCCGCCGCGCCGCTCCGACCGGCGTACACGGTTACACCGAACCGTTACGTCCTTATTTATTCCCATTTTTAACTACTTTCTGATTAGAAAAATCCAAGAAAAATCATTATTTCAAATACAATCGTATCGGAGCTTCTAACGCTTCACCGAGAACTAGGGAACACCAAAAAAATGTAGGTCATTCGTGTTGCTCGTGCTACTTCTCCGCGGCCATGTTTCATGGAGTGCGGCGGTGTCGAGCGAACTGTTAGGCAGCGGCGGTGGCGATGGTGATGGGCGGCAGCGGTAGCGCACGGCAGCGCGGCGCGGGCGGCAGCGAGTCGCGGCTGAATAAATTCGGAGGGAGGCGCGCTGGAATGCGGGAGGCGGCGCGGCGCGGGGGGGGGGGCGCCGTGCGACTGGCGCGCGCGCCGCTGTCCCACGGTCGCGCGGCCCCGCGCCCCTCGCCTCGGCCACTTTCTTTCGCGCCATAAAGGTCGTTTCAAATATTTTGGAATGCTGCTTGGTGACATTTCACCCAAGGAGGGGGGAGGAATGCAGCCTCCGGCACTCGGCCGCGCACGGCGCTCGCCGGCGGAGCCTCCGCTGCATGTCCGCTCCTAATTTGCAGTGCTCTGCTGAGAACGCATGCGCCGCTCGACTCCCGCAACATCGTGGAACGAATGTCTCTCGAGCTCGAACGTCTAACGATTGTAACAAATATACATACCGTAATAATTGTTATCTTCACTAAACAAGTAAATATTACGATATATGTTATATGTATTAAACAATATTGTTTTAAATTAGATATATAACATTACGTAATCATGCATTCGGCTTCGATGCATACTCACGGCTAAGGCTTCGTCCAACATGACTCGGGTTGTTGTATACTATTGCGTGACAAGGGTCTTCTTGGGAGACCGTCCCGGCTAAAGCTCAGTCAGACTACTTTCCACGCTCATGTGTGAAGTAAGTTTCTCCAATTAATAGATTCGTTCCAATAGCAAACACAGAGTCGGAGAAAGCCAGCGGAAGAGGTCAACGTCCGGCGGAATTCACACCGTCCGACCGCAATGAACTTTACAAAGAAATGTGGCGTAACGCTCTAAAATTTCAAAAAGCACGCTCGTTCTGGGAAGATGAGGGCGGTGGCCGCTCGCGGGTCGGCGCTGGCCGCGGCGGCTAGGTGCGCGGTTTATAGTCGCGCGCCGCTATGAATGGAATGCGGCGGCGGAGGTTGCGCAAGTGAGCGCGCCGCTCGCCGCTCGACGGAATGCGGCGCGGCGCGGGGGCGCAGGCTGCGGAGCGCTGCAGCCTGCGCTGCATCTCCCGGCCATTCACGCCGGTCGCTGTGTGGTCGGCGAAATAACTCACCGTTAGAGCCGCGGAATGCTCGCTCTATCTCTATACCTGCGCCTGCGCACTCGCCGAACTCAGCGCTCCCACTTTACAGCCGTAGCTCGGAGATGCCTCGATAACGAGATATCTCAATTGGATCCGACTCTACAGCGCAACACTCGTGTTGCGCGCTGGGCTTGTTTTCTATTTTACAGTTTTATTGGAATGTCGTCTTTGTCAATGTTATTTTATATTATTGACACATTAATTAAATACAATAAATATTTATTCATTACTTTTAATCCAATCGTTTTAGAATTTCAGTACTTTGTAGACATATCGGTGTATTAAATATTACAAATGTGTTGAGTACATATATAATTTTTACACATATTTCCGGACATTTCTGATAGTATTGTAAATTATACAATACTACCAGAATTACTGTATAATTTAGTATACTAACAAGACCTACCTACACAGGTTCCGTTACTTATCCCAATACTTCGTCCCTTGTATTTGTCTAAAATACTGGTAGGTGAAGGTACATAATGCGGCGAGTACGTCGAGCATGATAAATTTGTATGCAGGCTCTGTACCGCATTCTAGAGCATCGGATTGTTAGGAGAATAATGGCGGTGCGTGTCGGTTGCGGCGTGCCGGCGTGCGGCAGCACTATCAATAGGCGGCGCGTCACCCGCCCTACATACTTGCGCGACGTCGCCCGTCTTCATCGCAGCCGGCCGCTCGTTTCGTCACTCCGCGAGCTAAATTAAATGTTAAGCCCATTGTCCCCATCCAAACGATGTCCGCGACCCGCTTGCCATCTTGCCATCTGTACCCATCCCATCTGTCGCTGTAATGTCTCGTCACCCCTATTCCCCGGTCCCTAAGTTTTTTGCGATTCTACTCGCTCCGTGGAGTTCCCGCGATCTTATTTGGCTTGCGCACACTATTGTGTTATTTTCTTTCCTTTCAATATTTATAATTGGGTCACCTGATTTTTTTCCGTTTTCAGGTACGTTTCGTTAACATGTAATAGATACTCGATTTACATTTAACACGATAGGCACCTAGAATACGTAGTTCCTGGTCGAGCTCTAACATTAGTAGATGATGTCCGCACATTTATGTCATTATCGCGAGTGCAAATACGCTTCACGATAAAAAGTAGCACATTTGCGCTATTTCCCATAGTTGTCAGCAATTAGAGCAGTGTTTGTTGGTGCGGGTGTGCCCGTGTGGGGGGAGGGGAAGTGGTCCGGTGACACGTGTGGCCCACATAGTGCGCGCTCATTGAGTGTCCGTGCGGATGTGACGTCACTTGCTTCGTAGCCTCAAGCGCACCTGCTCCCGACGCCTTCGCATCCACCACACATCATTAACCCCTACTCATTATTAGCTAATGTAACTCATTATAAAATGAATAAATTATTTTTAAGTGGATTTAATGTATTTTTGCCATTTTTGTACTTGCTTCAGTTGATGCTTTAAGTATGTCATTAAAATGAACATCGTTACAAATATATAACTTCCCATTAATAATGTGTCAAATATGAGAGGGTAAAAGATTTCCCCACCGGTAGATCTAGTGACAAACTCTTGTATTCAGTACAGTACAATCGTCATATGTGGGTATATCTGTTTCGTCGATATACTACTTTGACCACGTATTAGTCATACGAGATCGCAAACTAGGCACATAGGTCGGTTCTCGTTGAAATCTTTCCAAGTATCCGTCAACACGACCGCATATTCCTCACCCGGGCGTAGTTGGAAGTTATTGGCATCGATAAATTAGCGAAACAATTGTAGCGGCGCCGCGACTCCCGCGCAACCGCCCCAACAAGGCCGGAGGCGCTTATTCGCACCATTTGTGGCCAGTGGCGCGCATAGCTGGCGCACTCTCCGCCTCGCCTAATTAAAGAGATGTGGGTGAACCCGCATTGCTCTACCACGCTCCGTACGCCCTGCCGCCTTCGTTTATTTCTATATTAGGCGATGATAAAAGGCACAATAAAATATTCCAAATGAAATCGACGTCGCTTAATCGATTTCCTTCTGTAATAGTCTCCAGTAAAATGCTTCCCGTGTTACAGATCCGACGGCGCCGTGAGAAACTGGTGCCCTGCGGTGGCCTGAGTCAGCATGATGTCATACAGCAAGCGGCTAATAGGAGCGTCCCGGCGCACACGTCACATCCCATTCCCGGCGCATACTTCACCCAATCGAGCGATGACAAATCCATTCATGTTGTTCTATTGTGCCCTGCCGTTGTCTCTAATTCTACATACATTCTTGTTATTCTACCATTGTCTCGCAAGTTTTATTTTTATTTTGTAATACAGTTTGTTATGTCAGTCGCTTACTACGATTACGTTGAATCGAGTGCCAAGATAAGAATAGTCGGAACGAAGAGCGAAGACAAGAAAGAAGAAATTTGAAGAAATAAAAAGGAATTACGAAACTGGTTTTCATAATGATTTGACAGATTGTTTAAAATTCTGAGATCATTGTGAAAGCTGATTTTGTTCCCATAGCGGTGTGAAGAAACGTGGTACCCAGCTTTATATGGGCTCAAGAAGAGAGAAGTAAGAAACACGAAAACGACCAAACTTACATAGTGATTAGCATATCATGGAGAAGGTAATATGGATAGTGTATTTAAAAAATATGTTGTACTTACCACCCTTTTTATATGTATTGTATGGTATATAAAGTAATTTAGAACATGCTGATGGAAATTTTTGGACAATACTATAAGGACAATAATGGGATTTTATACGTTAGATATGATTCAACAAAATTATTCATAAAGTCGAATGAGGAAACTGTATATACTATTGCACATATGGGTAAGGGTGTTGTCACAATGAAATTATGTATTTTTTGAAGATTAATACACATACCACACATTCAAATTTACTACCATTTGTGAGACATTTTCTAAGATATATTAGATTTATTACCCTATATAAGATATTTTGAATTCTCTTACACTGATTTACGCGTTGTTATATTGTTATATAACATTTTATAACCAAAAGTTCAGGTCATCAGTGGCATTTTTAAACATCTGTTATAATTTGTTATTAGTTGTTACATCATTAACATTTACATTTAATAATTATTTAATATTAGATTTAATTGTGTAGTATTTTTTAATATTATTATTAACATGACATTTATAGAAAATTACTAATATAAGATTGTAATAATCTGACAAATTAATGAATATTGAAAATTGCACGCTCTTTGGGCATGTACAGAGAACAATTGTGAATTTATAATATATCCATATGTATACCTGTTCTTAGGCAATAAATGTCTGATTACTGATTACATAAAAAAATTAAACGTGTCGTGAAAATATTTTTTCTATACTTTGCCACAATTAGGCAAAAATTGGAAAAAAGGATATCGTTTAAAACATTTAATAACTTAAATGTGACAGTACCCTAAAATTAAGTTTTTTTTAGTTCTGAGGCCCCAGTACCATTTCTAATACTGTTTCTGCCTTATAGTACCATTGTTTCTACATCTCTATCATGGAATATTATAAGGCAGACGAACACGAAGCATTCCTCGCACTCTTAAAGTGATGGTGACTTAGAGATGTCTATGGTTGATAACGAGTTGTCTATGGTTGACATAGATCTGGTAAGAGCATGGTCAGCATCTTAGTTTGGAAAATTGATATAAAATATAAATTAAGTTACAATTATTTTGGCTTGTTTAACAAAAAATGTGATTGTTAATTTATTAATGCGCACGCTAATAATAATAATAATTCTTTATTTCGGACAATTGGAATCCATATATGTTAGTTACATTTACTTACAAACTATGTTATTTTAGGGATTAATATAAATTTATTATAAGTTATTTCCCATTCGAGTAAAGATGAAATATGCATATGTATATGTCTTATTTCACCATCACTCGATCGAGGCGTTTAAACAGCGGACTATCCCACCTATAGCCTATAGTTGCCAGTATGATGTTGGAGCTTGAACGGGTCCTGTCTACCAGTGAGGCCACTTTCTTACGCATGCACGCAAAGAAATCGACGCGCGCTTCCACGAACATGCCAGAAGCACTGCAGTGCCGCGGGAGACCCAACAACATCCTGAATGCGTTGTTATATTGGACACGAAGGGCATTAACGGTCCTCTGAGTGTATTGGAATCATAGGCTGCACTTTTGGTACGTACGTTTGGTTGCCGTGCTTTTAGGTACGTAGTACGTGTATAATATTTAATTTTCCATTTACTATTTTTCCAATAAAAATTAAAAAAATGTTCGCGGAAGAACACACGTTAAGTTTTGTAATATCGGAGTTAGGAATTTTGTATGTACAGTTATCTATAAAGGCTATGCCGCAGTACAAGTTGGACATCTTGTCGCCATATGCAGGAAAATATTTAAGTAAAATGTTTCAGCGCTGAACCTACTCAATATAGAATACAAACTTAGTGTCTTATTTTATTTTAGTTATTTTGTTTTATTATAACTAACTAGGCTTTATAACATGTGTATTTACTAAAAAAGAGCTTTGCAGCTCAACTGCACCTCTCGGGAGAATATTTATGGGCGGATTTTTTTTAAAATAATTTGACCATTTTTTACACTTACATGGAAATTTACGGTTAAATTACAGACACAATTGTTAGAGACTATTTGGGACTTTTTTTCGCACAGCCTAAGGTCATTTATTTTAGTGTCCAATCAAATTCTGACAATCAATTTTAATGCTCAAATCAGAATTTCTTAAATGCTGTGGTTTATAATTTTTGTGAAGCAGTAATTTTATATCTTTAGTTTTTCTAGCCAATGTGCACAAAATATAATCTTATTAGTTATATTTCTAAGATATTTACAATAAAAAGCAATTGAAAGCGGGGAAAACTTTTTCCAACAACATGATTGCATCGAAGTGGTTATATATCGAAAATGCTCCAAAACTTCCGACGGAAAAGTTACACAGTTTCGCGTGACGTCATAACGTAGCAATATTGGACAACTCTGGAATTGTTCACGACCTCAGGCTTAAAATGTCGTTAATAATGTCAGTCACTGGCTGTTGCCTGTCGGAGATAGCATTGGATGATAAAAGATATTTATTAAACTTGTTTTTGTATAAATTTACGGTCTACGCCTTCTACGCAGAAAATTAAATTGATTAATATCGCCTGTCACTGACAGGGACGTTCTTACAGTTATAATTATGTTAAGGTGACTATGAAGGTTGTATCCCTTTGTATTTCGACATTAGGAACAGTGATAGCCCAATGGTTGAAGGAGCAGTGATAACCTAATTGTTGAAACTCGGCCTCTCAATTAAGGATCTGGGGTTCGAATTCCAGGCACGCACCACTGATTTTTCTGAAATTATGTACGTATTAGAATTTAATTATCACTGCTTTACGGTGAAGGAAAAAATCGTGAGGAAACCTGCACATCTGAGAGTTCTCATAAAAAAA
>DWNE01003709.1:0-16258 GCA_018249875.1 Cecropterus toxeus
CCAGAACCAAGGAAGGCCGCAGGCGCGCAAATTACTCACGGAGAGTTACTGACATACTGACAGACATACAAGTGAAGCTAATAAAAAGCGTGTAAAAAGAGATTGATTGTAGACGTGGAAGGCCATGAAATAATTTTGGCAAAAATCTCTAAAAAAATGTATGTACAAACATATGTATTTTTAACCGACTTCAAAAAGGAGGTGGTTCTATGTTCGACTCTACATATTTTTTATGTATGTATGTTCACCGATTTCTCCGCCATTTCTGGACCGATTTAATTTTTTTTTAGCGTTTAATAATAAAGCTTGCAGCGTAAAGTGAGTGATTGACGTTTCAAGTGAATTTCAGACCTGCATTTGTTTTTAAAGCTCAATTGAATTGAAATGAAATGTCTTTATTTTGTTTAGGCCTACGGGGGCACTTACAAATTGTCATTTACAATATCTTTTTCTTACACTACCACCGAATCGGAAGATGACTGAGAAGATCCGGCAAGAAACTCAGCGGGTTTGTCTTCTTTATTTGTAATACTTTGTAGTTTTTCACCATCTTGTTTATTATACGGGCAATAAAAAGCTAGCTCCAGTATGTTGCCTTACATTTGACTAAACATGAAGAATGTTTGGCAAGATACGCTACACTTTGACAATTAATTAACCAATGAAATATAACCATTTAAACATGACGCCTGCAGCAGTTCTTTTATCCGTTTCTTAGAACTACATAAGAACATAAGTTTTAAAACATACGCTACACTTTCTGTCTTGAATCCTAAATAATTGTTCCATCTTGCCCGTAATTTTCATACCAAGCGCGTATTTATGCTATACAACACAGTACATTGTTTTAAATTAAATAATAAGAAAACAGGTAACAAATGATACATAATGCAATGTAAAATACCTCAACACTAAAATAGAGATGTCTTTTAGACAACCTCAGAGTGTCTGAAAGACATTTCTGTTCCAAGAGGCTAGAGAGATGAATAGTTCATACAGTATCAACAGAGGTGTTGGCAACAATGACCATGTATGATTTTAGACTAATATTATCGCGGATTTAATACATTTTAATATGTTACGGGTACTCTTCGCCGTGACCATGATTCATATAACTAGGTCGAAATATCGGCAAAGAGAACTGCAAAAACCCGCATATCATTTGTACCCGTAACATATTAAAATGACCATGTAACTCTACTCTTGATCAGATCAGCGGGGAATAGTGTCGGCTATCGTAAGACTTATTTATCAACAGGAAGCAATTAAACTAGTTGACGGCAAGGGCGAGGCCAATGAAAACATCAGATGATACTTACACGTATATATTTAGATGCAATGAGTGGATATGGGTCATACTTACGTATGTTAGGTCGAAAACAGAATAACTGACTGTACGGCCGTAGATATGTTGCTAAAGGGTGGGGAGGGGAAAGAAGTTAGCAAAAAATATTGGATTTTTTCTGATTATATGCTGAGGGATAGATTCGGAATAAGTAGTGACGAATATATTTTCGAAAAAAAAAGGTTGGTTTCAATTTTTTTTATTTTTTGAGGAGATGAGGGGTTCTGGTCTTCTTAACCCTTAGTTTCCACCTTCTATAACATTAAAAAGGACAACAGTTGCCTACCTTAGATCGTTTAGTCGTGTCGCAGCTACTGAAGACTACAATGGAACGCCTTAACGTCTACGCCTCTAACAGTTGTATTACAGTTTGTAAAGTTTGGCAGGAACTCCTCCAGGAGGTGTATTTTTTGCTGACATGTCTTTAATACATAATACTGATGTTTAAAGGGAATTCTTTGCGAAAATGAAATGACAAGTAATTTAAAAATTGCATTTGTAATTTTATATAAGTACAAACCAATTTATTTATCTATTTAGTAATATAAAGTAAGGGCTAATTAAACATTTTATTATTCAACAAATTTATAAACACTAGAAATATAATACAAAAGTAAAGAGCGTTCTTGATGGAAAAATATTAAAATTTATAACAAAGATTTTCTAACTGAACGTAAATAAACATAATTACCTACTATATTTTTTTTACAAATAACTATTTATTAATATAATACTAATTATCTGTTATTTAACTATCAGTGTCTGTTTTATTTGAACAAGCATCGATATCAGTCTCGATTAATCTAAACAGATTCTGAGCAGATGTAAACATGAAGTTGTTATTGTTATCGAACGTCAGAGCTCCGATATACGGAATATCCGCGATCTTTATCATCCGGGACTTGCTGAAGACACTATCAATAACGATTTTATAAACCTCATCAACCCACCATGCGTAGACCACATCATCGAGATCAATCGTAAGACCTCTTATAAAAGCGTTTTTAGACAGTCTGACTATTTCCTTGTTCCGTTTTGCAAACAGTCCGATGTTCGACAAGAAGATTATGACATTGGACTTATTGATGACGAAGTTCTTCACACGCATGTCATCGACGTAAATGTCGAAGTTACTGTCTTTTTTCCTAACGATTTTAAATTCGCCGTCTCGCACGAAGTACACGTGGTTTTTGTAGAACAAAGATAGTATCGTGTCTCCTCTAGAGCTGAATGATTTGACGATATTGACTTTGGCGTCTAAGACGTAAATTCCGTCGCTTCCCCCTAGGTATATCAAGGCGTTGGCTTGGTCGATGTCAAATGCACCGAAGTTCATGATTGTCCTTCCTCCAGATATAACACTCACATTGCTTGGTTTATCAAGGTTGATGTAACCAATCTTATAGTACTCAGGATCTGTGAAAGTTGGCTCAAAGCTGAAGAATAACACGTTGTTTGAACGTAGGATCCCTAATCTGTGGATGACGATCTCGTTTCTGAACGGCGCGTCCAATTCTAACACGAATGTGGTGTTGTAGCAAGTCTTGTTATCATTCTTCTCCACTTCTAAGCAAGTGCTGCACTTTCTTTCCGCTGAAGCTGTTGCTAAGGACGTGAGCAGGAACGTCAGCAACATGGTAACACCTGGAAGAAGGTGAAAAATAGAAAAGAGGGTAAAATGATTAAAGAAATTGAGTTTCAACTTTGACTGTACCAGCACCAGAACAATTTACAAATTAACGTAGCAAACGACCATGCGGGCCATTTGATGGTAAGTGGTGGTGATGGTAACTGCATGGATATATGCAAGCAGCTTTATAAATGAATGGATTCTATCTTAAGTTTATAACAGATGTGTTGCTACTCCCGAGGACTGAGGTGTTTGCCTCATATGAAAGTGAGCCGGTAACGACATCATTCCAACGAAATGCAAGACTTGCTTCGCGCTAGAAATAGGTGGCAGTGGTACCTCCCCGGTTGAACTACACTGCGTCTACCCGCTGGAGTAAAAACTAGTTGAAACACTCAAAACAGTAAAATTTCACTTTTCTGCGTGGTCAGGATTGAACCTGGGAATGTGCGTGTCATTTACGGACTATGTACAACATCTGCCGTCTAGATCATAGTTACAGTCTGATGTCGCTTTGTTTAATACACTTATATAATTAAAAACATGAACACAATTAAGATAAATTGTTCGCTACAATTCCTAGTATTCATTTGCTTATCATTTCTATGTGCTATTACTTATATACTAACTTCATGTAGTCATATAGACGTTACACATGCTAACCTGTGACCTAATTATTACTATCTATATATAAAAGGCAATTCCGACTCACTGACTTATATGTTATAGCACAGTCGAAACAACTATACCTACTTAGAACTTTGAAATTTGGTACAGGTGTTCCTTTTAAGGTGGTAGTGACCGATAAGAAAGGTATGGAGGAAAAGGGGAGATCTCCCGCCAGGCCACTGCCTGGGACCGCGGTCAGGGTTAACTTCGGACCATTTCTATATATACTGAGATTCTATCAAACTCTGATAGTGTGTTTTAGGTTGCGTCCTCTGATTGGCCAGTGTCAGTATGACGCGTATGACGTACTCCATTGTTATTCGCTTGCGTTGTCTTTGCGTGCTCAGCATTTCATGTGAGGCGCGACCCATGTTACTGTAGGTATCCCGCCGCTACAAGGATTTGTAGAAAGTCAACCCCTAAAGTCGTTAAATTGGGGTTAACACCTTGTTATTTTATAAAATTTGAAATATCAATCGAGCATATAACCCATCTGCTGGTATGTGGTCATTATCCATTCCTGGTCTTTGATTATAAACTTGAAATAGGATTCATGTCCTATCTCAGCCACAGACACGTTACTACCCTCTGTACTAGAAGACAACATTAATGGAAGGGATGTTATGGATATGAAATTTCGGATCTTAACACGGATATACGATACGGTTTCGGATATGTAATTATTTCGGATTATCGGTTACTTTTGGATAGTTTCGGGTACGGATTAATAGAATAAGACTAATTCTTGAATAAACTAACAGTATTATATTCTTGCATCCAACAATCGTCACACGTCCTTAGGGAAGAGAAATAAAAGACTCTTCTATTCTTTTCACAAACATTTCGGATATCCGTTAGTTTCGGTTACGGATACGGCTCCATAACATCCCTAGTTAATAGGTACCATGTCTCTTTCTTATCACAATCCCTTTCAAATCAAAATAGAGCAGCGTTTGTTACTGCTATGCTTCAAACAGGTACACAGACAATTGTATTAAAAGCACAGGCCTTTTTACCCGACTGTGTCAGAGCGGTTTTCGAATTTAACGTACATTTGTATGTATGTGTATCCATTTCTTTGGCACGCGCTACAGCCCAAAAGGCTTGACGGATTGTGAAGTATGACATATCATTAGAATCGCCGCAGCTTGCAAAGTGACATAGACTATATAATTTTTAAAATGGCCCCCAGAAATAGACGAAACAGGGGCGGAGGGACGATTTTTTTACTATTACGACACCATGGGTGTCAAATGAAAGGTTGTAAATAGATCAAGTTAAAAAAATATATACAATAATACGTTTAGTTGTCTATTTTGACAAAAACACATATAAGCGTTAAATTAAATACATATAATTATGAACAAAAAAATTGTTTTACGCGGTTGGGTTTTCGTTTTAATCTTTGAACGATGTTACTAGTTAAAAGCTTTTATTAAAATTATCTTTAAAGAATTAAGTAAACTTAGCACTAAAAATTAGAGTGTTTCTGGATGTAAAGGAAAGTGCAAGCTGCCCTTAAAAGATTGTATGCGGTGACCGTATCTTTTCCGCCCTTAATAGGTAAGTAGAGCAGCCTAGATCATCTAGACTAGAGGCGTAGATCATAAGAAAATAGGTAAACTTTATAGAAAGATGTGTTTTTGCCAGAAATATGCTCTTTACTACATTTTTAAGTCTCTATAACGTACATTCTATACTACTGTAGGATGTAGTATACTACATCCTACATCTCTATATCCCAGATCTACATTTGTTTAGAACCGGGAAGTCATGCTTCCGATGTTATTAAAAGAGTTAGTGTATATTTATATCGGCGAAAAAAAAGTTAACACCATGTAATGTTAACTCTGAAATAGTTAATTTGATTTTGGCTCCCCCGATGCTCTCGCCCGGGGCAATAGCCCAGGTTTGATCCGTTTGAACCGGTCCTGTCTACAACAATCCTTCAGCCGCGGGACCAGTGGTAAACATAAAATCTGTAAATATAAATTTCAAAGGTGTTACGAGTACTACCGCCATTACTTTTTCCTTATCTGTTATCTACAATAGGTGTAGAGTAGTTTTTGCTTTATGTGGAAGGTTTGGGTGCCAGCTTACTTACTCGTGAGGCGGTAGAATAACAACGTAGAATTGTAGTGACCGACCGAAAGTTCGGTTTCGGCCAGTTATGGCCAAATATTCTAGTTTCAGCCATAGTTTCAGTTTCGGGCAAATTGGCCGAAACTTTGGGCCATGCCTTAATACTTTAGTTTTACGTCCAATTGTAAGTCCATATTATAATATATTTATTTAGTTTATTCATTCATGATAAAAATTAACAATATATTTTTTATATATTATTTAATATTTACATTTTCCTTTTATTTAATTTAACACTATTTTGCTGTCTGTATGGATATGCAAATAAATAGTTTCTAATAGTAATTCAGAATTCGTTTACGTATTCGGTTATTACGTATTTCGGTTTCGGTTTCAGTTTCGGTCGGAGACTAATATATAGACTCACTTACATATATATATACGAGGCAAAAATCTCAGTCCATAGGAGTAGCAACACATCTATAATCAACTTCAGATAGAACCCCCCGATCTATATGAAGTTGCATAAAGATGTCGATGGACGGCAGTAATCACTTACCATCAGGTGAACTGCATGTTTGCTACTTCGAGTGGATAAAAAAATGTAGTTAGGTGCATATGTCCATGCAGCAGCGTGCAGTCCACCTGATGCAGTGTCCACTGCCCATAAACAAGTAACTCCAGGTGGATAGCACTCCCTATTACAACAATGTTTTTAACGTATTGGTACAAGCGTGGAAAGGCGAAATGACAACGAATTGTACAGAAGATTCATTGGTGAATATTTTAGACTGCGATTATATGCGCCCATAAACGTAAGTGGGGCAGCGTGTACTTTTAAATGATCGATATGCCGCATTATACGTTAAATATTTAATGCCATCGGAACCATTTGTATGGCATTCGGGCCATAACTCTGACCTTTTGAATTTAGGGCTCCACACTTTAAGGCCGGAGGAACTTACGTATTTTTGTTGCAATTAAAGTAAATACTAACTCTTTAACATTTAGACGGAATTTCAGAAGACATTGGAATAGCAAACGAGCATGCAGTCCACTGGATAGTGTCCACCCATGGACATTTGTAACCGATTTCATATAGAACAGAAGTTTAATTTGAAATCGATCATAAACGCGTTGCTGCTACCGAGGACTGAGACGGCCACCTCATATATAAATGGGCCAGAAACCACACTCTTCTAATGAAACACAAGAACTACTTCACGCTAGAAATAGATGTGGTGGTTGTACTTCCCCGGTCGAACTACACTGGTTCTATCACCTGGATGGCACCGTTATTTGAGTGAGAGGGCTATGCTTGGAATTTCGCTACGAGATATGATTCGCAACGTTGAAATCTGTAGACGAACTAAGCTTACATAGCTCTCAAAATTAGCAAGCTGAAGCGATGGGCCGGCCCATCGCCACTTCAGCTTGCTAATAATAATGGGCCAGCACATCGCTCGAAGGACCGATAACCGATTGGGAAGAAAGTTCCAGGTGGATCGATGACCTGAAGAAAACAGCGGGAAACCGTTGGATTCAGAAGGCACAGCACCGGCACCGGTTGGACGGCGCCATTTAGGGGAGGCTTATGTCCAGTATTGGACCTCGAAAGGCTGATGTATGAATGGATTGATAAACACAAAGAAACAAAAGGCATTATCTAAATAAGAAATATCTATGGTTAAGTTGCTATGGTAAAAATCCTCTTGACCTATTTAACTCTTTATTAAATTACTGGCGCTATACAGACGTTATCTTAATCGCCTAATTGGATTAGAAGTTATGGGAATTTAACTGTTAAAGTGGTTGTGATGTAGCGATAACTTGGTTCTTTTTAACATAGAAAAAAACAAACGAGTACGCTGTCGGTAAGATTGTAAGTGGCTACCCATAGACATCTGTAATAAACCATAGATAAAATCTGAGTCGTGTCTGAGTTATCTACAGTGCTACCTTTGAGGTCTAAGTTGGAACACCTCGAAAATAAATGTGTCTCTTACCAAATCAAATTAGAATACAGCAGTGTTTAATAACGTTATTACAAGGCAGAAATTAGTGTGACATCGGTGCTTCCGGATTCGTACCATATAGGGTTCTTCATTAATATAATTTTACTCTTTCACGCGCTTGAAGTCTTTGGACACTTTATACCCTATTTAAGGCGATCTAAGAATCTGAGATAAAGAAATCTGGATATAAAGAATAATTGTCACTTTGATAAAGGAAAATCACATTTACGTATATGACGGATAGACGAAAATAGATAGATAAAAAATTCTAGGCAAAAACAAAAAGGGTTTCATGTTTGATTTTTTTTTAGGGTTCCGTTCCTAAACGGTAAAAACGGGGCCCTGTCACTGCC
Source organism: Cecropterus toxeus (assembly GCA_018249875.1). Taxonomy (NCBI): domain Eukaryota; kingdom Metazoa; phylum Arthropoda; class Insecta; order Lepidoptera; family Hesperiidae; genus Cecropterus; species Cecropterus toxeus. Next base: position 8,095 of record DWNE01003709.1, read on the forward strand.
GTTAACTGGACAGAAGACATTTTTTTCGCTCGATAACAATAAGGGAAACAGATACACGCTTCATAGTTATATATTCACTTTTAAAATAAGTAAATAAATTAAAATAATGTAAATATTTAAGTACGGCTCCCATATAACAAAGTTGACCCTGTTGCCGTTTTTTTATGAATAATGGTACAGAGCCCTTCGTACGCGAGTACGACTCGCACTTGGCAGGCTTTTCCTAGCCATATGTGTTAGCTAGCCATTGGTGTCTCCTATCCCATAGAGGGAGAACTCTTTATATATGTTCATTCTACTTGCTATTAAACGAAACATTCAAACCTTTATATCTTTAGAACTAAGTATTTTAAAGTACTCTCATTAGTGCATTACTTATCTTTATATAACGAATGGCCTCTTTAATATTTAAAAACCCACAATTCGCAATGTGAGCGGTGCGAAATTAAAGTTTTAAGTGCATTCGCGTTAATGCGGCGTGTGGTCCGTTATAAGCAGGGATTAAGGGTGGCTACCCATTCTATTGAAAGTAGAAAAAATATACATGATGATATACAGATAACCTCTTTTCTTCAGGAAATCGGTTACAAAGGTTAAATGTGTTATTTCATAATTGCATAAAGTATTTTTTTACTATTAACTGTGGCGGTTTTCACTCGTGTTTAATAAAGTGTAATTCAACTTTAAATTGTAACTATTTCGCTCAAATAGATAGATTTTAATGTAAGACTAAATGTTATCTCAGAAAATGGAATAAATAATTCGACCATTTAAACGTTTTGATTGATTTCCACCAAACAGACAGACAGAAATTCTACAAACTGTACAAATTTCAATTATAATTTATGCCTACAATTTCAATTTTTTATTTTGTGATCGCTGCGTATAAGGTTAACATTTCATTGTTACTTGTGTTAATATACTGATAATTATTACTCGTATAAATAAAAAAAAGAAGTAATGTGCTAAAGATTGAACCATAGGTCTCCAGATTGAGGGGGCGAATTTTAAATAGTTAGCTAACAGACTTTCAAAGTATTAAAAATGAAGAGGTAGGTACTGTACAAATTTTAGAAATTTCGAGCAAATATGGGGAAAAGAGCAGTGATACCCTATTGGTTGAAACTAGGCCTCTCAATCGAGGATCCGGTGTTCGAATCCCAGGCACGCACCACTGATTTTTCTAAAATTTCTGCTTTATGGTGAAGGAAAACATCGTGAGGAAACCTGCACATCTGAAAGTTCTCGTAAAAAAAAGAGTTTTCAAAGGTGTGTGAAGTCTACCAATTCGCACTTGGCCAGCTCGGTGGACTATGGCCTAAAACTCTCTCTCTCTCTGAGAGAAGACCCGTGCCCAGCAGTGGAACAATAATGGGTTGACGATGATATCACGCAGAACTTGACATTTATAACACCTATGTCTAGTACAAATTATAAACGACATTACATTACAAGTTTCACTACGCCATTCGTAAAGTTCTTGACAATAAGCCCGTCTAATGCATAAACAACTTACCATCAAGTATACAAAGGAGTTGAAATTTTCATAAATATTAAAAACCATTCACAATTTTTCAAAACTCACAACAACTCGAAACGGATCCACCGAATGCGGTGTTCAAGTTTCACATCCGCATGTTCCTCACATCCGCGTTTAGCGAACTTCATAACTAGATCTAACTTTGACAAAGCGTGGAATATACCGAATGTTGTGAACTATATTCTTCTGAACTGGAATTTAATATTCAACTTTAATAAGATCTGCAGCAGATGAAATTGTGCAGGATTATATGGTAAACTGTGAAAGTTTGTTGAAATATCGAAGCTTGTTATGCCAGGTAAAAGTGTATACAATCTTAATTATAAGTCTGTGTGTTAAGTATTTTAATGTGTGGAATGATTTGTGAATTTTTATAAAATTGTGTATGGTCTTTTGATATTTTTCTATTTCATATAGATTTCACTGATGTTATGTACATGATCCCTTCCCTCTAATTAATTTATTGCAAATAATCTGAAATCCTATTCATAGATAATTCTCATCACCATCAAAACTTTTGAAGAACAATTCATAAACCATTTCACTAACTCAATAGGGATTAATTGGATTTTGGAAAACCTACACATGAGTTCGAAAAATAACATTAGCGATTCTGAAATTCTGATAATCGGCCAAAATACGAGTACAAAAGCATACGCTACTAACAAATACTGTAGTAATGACTTCCCATGAACCAATTATTGGCAAATCGCGTCAGTTCAAAATAGCGAACGCTTTAATCGTTTAAACTTGGCCGACACGTGAAAGAAGCGAACTGATTAATGGCTTCCAGTTTCCTGGTGGAAGTTCCGCATACTTCGTAAAGTGCCGTTACACAGAGCGTTCTGGCACGCTCGCTATTGTGCTTTTGCAATTATTTGCTCGTTCATAAACGATTCGAGTTTCCAGCCCGATTTTGTTATCGGTGTAGTAGTTATTGGTTGATGCTATCAGCTCTGTTTGAATTACGTTTGTATCTATGATTGTTTTTATTACAGCAGTGTGTTTAAACTCACTGCTGTAATGAGATAGAATTTTTAACAGTGCTGTGTTTAAACTGAATTATCTATCCACTCATCTTAAAGTAAGACTCTTAAGGTCAATTGAAATATATGCTTACAATAGTTAAACTCTCAGTTTCTTTCGTGCCTCTTGCATCGTCCTAATGTGTTTATCAAATTTATCAAATTTCTTAATAATGTATTTGTCGCCATATCATTAGAATCATTACATCCCTCTATTTTTGTTTTATTAGTATCCTCTTCCGTGATCAAACGCTTTTTTGTTGTAATTCTATCCTTTTCTGTGATCGATCCCATTTCTTATTTTACGTTGTGACCTTACCATTTTTCCACTCGCCAACCGCGTCCGTTTAATTGGAAATTCGATTTCAGAACAGCGCGCACCGTGACGTGACATTCCAGTCGAATGGGGAACGGACTGTCATTTTTAAAATTCTTGACACCGAGTTTTAAAATGCTTTACAACGAAAATTGTAATTATTTCATTATTGAAAATGGGTTCATAATTTAGCAACATTTCAAAAAAAATAATTTGAAAGTCAAAGCTAAATGTAATAATTTAACAATTGGAAAATTTGGAGAAAAGGAGTGAAAAAAGGAAATTTATCTGTAGGAGATAATATCAAGGATAAAAAAGGCATAAAACAAATAATTTATTAACATAACTTTATATATTAAGATTATAAAATTATAAATATTATTTTATTTTCTTGAAATCAGGAAAGTAAAAGTTAAAAAAGTATTTGTTTTCTTCGCTGGCAAAAAGCTTGATTGGCTTGATTGGCTTGATGCCGTGACGATGCAATAAATGCAAAAAAAAAATATTTTTATACATTGTCGGAATGGTGTTTGTTTGACTTAGTGCGGAATACTGTTCGTTGGCGTTTTTTTTCATTATGCTACATATTTAGTTCCTGTCGCAACCCCCTGTGACGACCTGCGTGGTGGAGCTGTCACCATACCGATCTGACGCGCAGTGGGGTCCCGGGTTCGATTCCCGGCCAGATAGAAATATGAATGATAAATTTAGATTTCTGTTCTGGGTCTGGTTGTTTGTGTAATCGTTTTTGTGTGTCCATAGCACCCACGACTCAGGAGAAAATCCTAGTGAGGGGCTATGAGTGTAAAAATCGTGTATAAGCGTGCGTGTATCTTGTCTTTTATGCATATTACTTACACGAACACAATGTTCCTGTCAGACATCTGCCAGACGTTCTCTGAAGGCTATTTTTATGACCGATTTTAATATTCTAATATCACTTTAATTGTTACTGGCATGTGAAGAGCCCTTTTCCCTCGTAACAAACCCTGTCGCAGTACTTTCCATTTCTAATTTCATTCTATCTGACCTTTCCATTTTTTCAGCGACCACGTCCGTACTCCGTTTAATTGGAAATTCAATTTTGGAGTAGCGTGCACCGTGCCATGACATTTCATTCGGATTGAGAACGGATGGCATTTTTAAAAACCTCACAGAGAATTTTAAACGCTTGGTTGAATTATTTTTACCTGGGTATCAATTTTACATCTGGTTTGTTGCTAGGGTCTATTTTGACAGTACTGACAGACACGTTTATAATTTAATTTGTTTTGAACTACATTTCAAGTCTACCGATTCGCACTTGGCCAGCGCGGTGGACTATGGCCTAAAACTCTCTCATTCTGAGAGAAGACCCGTGCCCAGCAGTGGGACAATAATCGGTTGACGATGATAACATTTCAGTGAATTATTCAAATGTTGTCAAAGATTTAGGTATTTTGTTGTTTTATAGCAGCAGCATATCAGTCAAAAATTAATCTTTAAACAAAATAAATAATTATATTTTATCATAACAATTTATAAACAAACTCCGTTTTGTATACACTACAATCCAATATCTTACTGGAAAGAAAAACTAACGTTAAACTGATTTGAATAAACCTTTACAATAATATTCGATGGACGGTTTAGTTAGACGATGGATTATATCTGTGTACCAATTTATTTTATAACTTGATCTTGCGGAAGATAATAATCAAAAACAACATCGTGAATAATTTAGCTATAATTTGAAATTTGAGATGGGAAATAAAGCCGTAAGAAAGAAAAATCTAAAGCTAAAAATTATATAGTGATATAACAATGCAATATTTAATTTATTACCCTTAAAAAATAATCATCGTATAGAAAGTATACCTTCAAATGCTCTTCAAAACAATATTTTACTTTTAATTAACACCAATTATGTGCTTCGAGTGAAAAGTAGGTAAAGGTTAATTGGTTGGTGCGGAACTGAATTTATTCATTACATCATTCAATTGTGAATACCCGTTCGAAAATATTTAATCCAGCATCTTATAAAAAAAAAGTTTTATACTCTACAAAGCTACATGACACGATAATTACGACCCGACGATATGCCTTTATCTGATTGAAAACAAACTCAAAACATTACAATACACTTAATGAGGCACATAAATAAAGCATATCAATAAATGAAAAACATAACTTTCGAAACAGCATATATAAATCCCAGTAAATAATTATTATAGGTAAAATATACAGCTTAGCAATATAAATATTTGATATTTCTGTATATATCGTCAACTCAGACGAAGACGAATATTTGAAAGTTTTATGTGACCTACATAGTTTCAATTTTGTAAAGTGTCGTAAAAGATCCAACCAAAAGATTAGATCAAATAAGACAAAAACATACTCTCGTATGACGATGTGAGAGTATGTTACGACCCTTCATGATGCGTAAAGGGTTGTAAAATACCGAAGGTCAGAGACAGTTGCCGAAGCAAGAGTAGACAGATTCGAAGTAGGCAGGGTCGGATTTACATATTTGCCGCCACTAGGCTGGCCCTAATTATTTTTGCCGCCAATGGTCATCGACATTTAAATAATATTTTAAGTTTCTTCACAAAAAGGTTGTCCGAAGATATTATTATACTTGCCGCCCCAAAATCTCCCGCTTCTAAAATCTGCCGCCCTAAGTTTCAGCCCACTCCGTCCACTGGTAATGCCACTACCAATGGTACATATAAATAAGTACCATTTTTCGTTATCCAACGACAGTGCCAACATCACACCTATCAGAGATAGATGTGATGTTGATGGTGACACCTATCAGAGATAGGTGTGATGACAGATCTTCTTACAGCATGAAATGTATATCTATACTTTATAAAAGCATAACTTAGTCATCAGGGGTAGCAACCGCCAAGTAGACTGCATGATAGTTTAATAGAGATATTCAGAAATTAAAAATATTACAAAAAGGAAAACGAGACTTAAAAAAGTGGAAGCCCTATAAAGTGAAGAAATATTCTGATTGCTCACAGTTAAAGGCCTAAATTACGAAGACAATCAAGTCCAAAACCGATTAGTGCCCGCAGTTCCCACAAAGCAATCTTAGACCAATAGCCTGCGAGCTGGCAACATCGAACAACTCATTAGACAATTTCACATGCCACGTACTGTCAATAGACAGATCTCAATTCAGATTCGGCCTCCACTCAAACTGCAAGTTTACCCCGGTCACATACTTGTGCAAACAGTTTGCATGAGTTACGCCGTTTTGGCCAAGGTCGATGGCTTCGGTTCCAAATTCAAATTTCTGACTTGCATTTGGCCGCCTGTAGCATATTTTGTGAGAAGTTATAAAATAAAATATTGTTATACATATATACCGTAAAAGGCCTTACAAAAGACTCAGTTGAAAAAACGAAAGGCATTATGACAAAACGTAAAAAGGCGTGAAGTGGCTTGAAAATATTATTGTCAATAATTTTTGACATCATCATTTACATACAATACAGTTTTTTTATGGATTTGTTTAAAATGCAATGTCTTTAATATGTATAGGCCAATGAAAGTACTTACAACATTTTACACTAACACCGGATCGGAACACGACCTCAATTGAGAAGATCCGGCAAGAAAATCAGCTAAAGTTTCTCAAAGCTTTCTGAATATTGTAGCTTCACATTTTCAAAATAATCACAAATAATGCAATTTGGATAACATAACAAATATTTAGTATTGTGATATTTGTTTTCATTGATTAGTGAAGGTAAATAATCTATACATAAAATTTTATATAATATTTCATCTTGATGACAATAAACTAAACAAATTCAAAAATATGCTAAATGATTTATAACCTTGAATAATAACCTGTAATTAAGCCTGTATTAATATTAAACTACTACATCAACATAAGCATACTTATAATAATACCCATACGTACAATATAATCCCTAAGCATCGTGGACGGGAAATAAGTTCCATGTCAAAACCGGACATTCATCCAAACGGCACGCTACGTGACATGTGAGCTGATTCCAAAAATAATATTGCTACAGCTCTGATGTATAAAGTAAGATTAGTAATATGGTGTGAATAATAGTTATGATGGCAAACATTTTTAGTGTCTTTTTTTTATCCGATTGAGTCAGAGGTAATGTTTCAAGTGTATGTATGTATTCTTTAGTATGTTTTACAGTCCAAACGGCTAGATGTATTTTAATTTACGAAATGTCTTTAGATTCGTCTCCATTATTATAAATGACATCGGTCTTATAATTATTAATCAAATATTACGCCTTATAATTCGACGACCCGCGTGGTGGAGCTGTCACCATACCGGTCTGACATGCAGTGGGTCCCAGGTTCGATTCGCGGCCAGACATAAATGTGGATGATAAGTTTGGATTTCTGTTCTGGGTCTGGATGTTCGTGTTTGTGTGTACATGACACACCCACGACACAGGAGAAAATTCTACTGTGGGGTATGAGTGTAGAAAGCGTTTATGTTTATAATTGAAGTAACGTTTTATATTATAACACTGTGATATATGTATAATGAAATAAAAGTTGCGAAGTAGAACATATTACAATGCTAAAAGCATTGCACTAAATAAATTTTACAAAGACAAAATAAAAACAAGTGAAAAAAGGAAAATAATGAAACAAAATTGCAATACAATATTGTTTTATTAACTGGGAAGTTATGCCTTCAAAAATAGTTGTTTTTACTCCTTTCACTTTCCCCAGGAAGGGAACACTCCGAGAAGGTTAGATCTAAGTCAACTATTACTTGAAATAAATTTCAAAGCTTAATTTCAGTTAGAAATGGCCTCTCAAGACTCGGTTATATTACATTCCCAGTGAGCAGCGTAATATCAGTGATGAGGAAATGAAACGACGGAGCCCGGAACTTACCCTATCTCTGTCTAACATTTCACCTGCCCTATATTACTAGTCTTCTATTAATAGCGAGTACAGCTTCATCCAAGTTTGTACTAAGCAATTTGATAATAAAACTAAGGTAAAAAATGTTTTCAGTTTCAAATCGTTATAATCATGGGACGTACTAGAATATTCAGATTTTTTTTTTCAAATCAAATCAAATCAATTTCTTTATTTGCTAGAACATGGTACCAGCGTGGGTTCCGGCGTGCAAATGTCAACTATTTATAAACGCTACAAAAGTATGTTGCTATTATTTTACACTAGATTAATACTAAGAGCCAACTTTTTTATAAATATGAAGTAGCAAACGAGCAAGCAGCCCACCTGATGGTAAGTGGTTACTGCCGCCCGTGGACATTT
>DWNE01003710.1:0-16257 GCA_018249875.1 Cecropterus toxeus
CACGAATACACAAACACCCAGACCCAGAACAGAAATCTAAACTCATCATTTATATTTCTGTCCGGCCGGGAATCGAACCCGGGACTCACTGCGCGTCAGACCGGTATGGTGACCGCTCGGCCCGCGAGTCGTCAAATGATAATTCGTCACTATTGCTCCTGGACATTTTTAACCAGCCCCAAATATGATTGGAATCCTTGAAGTAACCACATGAGTATAAAGAGTAAAGACTAAGTAAAGATTAAGTGAAAATATCTTCCACTGAAATCGAACCGTTTGAATCATAAATATATAACTATAAACTATGAACTATTTATTCACTTTGATGATATTAAAATTATTTTAATATCATCAATGTGAATTAAACAGAAAAACAATGTTATAAACTACAAATTTAAAGCAAGAGAATCAGAGATAATGAACAAACTATGTATAATTAACCAAGGAATCTAAGTTTTATGAAAAGTAATTAACATGTTAAGTGTTAAATTAAACTCAAAATATTTCTAACAACTGCTTAGAATATTATCATTCTACAAAGGATTTTGTTTAACAAAGTTCAGCAGAACTGAAAAGTTTGTCCCCAATAAAACTTACTAGGTCCTTTACTGTGTCTCAGATATTTTACGTTTATGGACAGTTTTATTTGTTTGTACATAAAACAATAGGAATTTATTTCGTCATGTAGAGTTCGGTGCAAAACACTACTTAGGTAAGAAAATGATATTATCCGGTGTAAGTTAGGGTTGAAAATACATTAATATTTTATTAATTTTACGTTTTCTAGCATTTCGTACTCAATGATTGAAACGAGATCCTATTACTAAGACTTCACTTTCTAGGGATGTTACTTGGCTGGGCAAAAATCGATTTTAATTAATCGATTTTATATTTTATCAAATAATCGATTTTCCAAAAATAGATGTTTTTCAAAAAAATATTCGATTTTTAAAAATCGATTTTTTATTTTTTTATTATAATGCTAGCCCCTTAATTTTTTTTTTTTCTTTTAGTTGAAATTTTTTTATGCAAATTACCACAAATAATAGGCACTATATGGCGTTGCATTATAGAGCTGCTGCTAAAATATCGGAAATACGCCAAACTACGAAATATATAATCTTTTAAATAAGTAAAAGCTACGCAAAAAATCGAAAGTATAAATAAAAATCGATTAATTTAAAATCGATTATTTGTGGTCGACAAACCTATTTATAAAAATCGATTGTTCTAAAAAGTAATCGATTTATTAAATAATCGATTGTTTTTTCGCATCTCTACCGCTTTCCATTTATCCTACTCTCTATCATCAGGCTGTATCTCATGTGCCATGGTAGCTAAACTCATGTCCCGTGCAGCAACGGTACAGAAATGTTACGTCTACCTGTTTTACGTCACTTTTAGACCAGAGAACAGTAACGCCTAAGACCTTTTAGGCAACTTTTACTCTCTTGTTCTACAGCAGCGCCTAATACTGTTATTATAGTTTCGATAGTATTTATATTCTATATGGCTTCAATCAGAAACTTAGATACATCTAAGTGCATGTAATACATAACTCTCTGTAATACATACATAAGCTGCTTTGTAATAAGAGTATTACAACTACAACTATAAATCGCTTGGTATATTTTAACATATACATCATATTTTTAGCATATTCATGCGTTTATATGTTACTGGTATACCATCTGTAATAGAAACATACTCATGGTGCATCAATGAATGGGTAATAATTACACTGCTTACAACAATCACAACGATAAGAAATGGATCATAATTATGCTGAAGCAGCGAAGCAAGCCTTAGTCTACCCATCCTCACAATGTTTTTATGGATGACAGCCATGGATTTTAGCACATTTTGAGACCATTATCTAATTTAAAAATTACTTTTGCAACAGTATGCATGTAATTATATATACATTTTAATAAGAAACTTCTTTAGAATAATTGTTCTTTGAAACTCGATAAACCTTAAATGCGTTAGAAAAACGGTTGTCGGCACTAAAGCTAGATGGCGCTGTGCTGCTCTCTGAATCACGCTAATGACTTTACTTCATAACTTGTTTCTAAAAGAGATCAAATTTTGTATATGCGAAATAACATGTCCATATATGGGCTTTAGTAATTGCTTAATCCATTTTTGAAAAACCATCGGCATCACTTCGGCTATGTGCGAATTGCGCACACTTACACTTTAACAAGAACAAAGTAAAATACAAAGTAAAACTTTAGAGCATAGTTGTGACAACCCTAAAAAAGAGACGATTTATAGTGAAATAAAATGTTTAGCAGATCTCCGGAGAGTTTTCAAAAGATACCGCACGTATACTCAGTGTAGTGTTACCACGCCTTAGTTACCGATATGGATATTCCCTTACCAAGAACAGAATATGTTATTTGAAGATTTCCATCTAAACTACATTTTCAATGGACTCTGAATAAAATCCCAACTGACAAGAAGTCGCATTTGTAGTCGGAAGTAAGATTTTTATAGCTTTTTAAAACATATACAAATAAACGCGGAAAGAGAGAATTAGCCATCAAATGGTTAGCAATTTTTGAGGTTAAATTAACTAAACATGTCATTAAAATAAATCGAAATACAAGCAACAAACACCTATTAACAATATTTTAATACTAAAAGGGTTAAAAATATCAATCTTTAAATATCTTGTTAAATAGTTAAGTTAATATTGATCAGTAAAGCATTTGAACAATAAATACAAAACAGTGAAGTATAATTTAAATATAGTTAACCAATTTTTCTCTGGAGACAACTATAAAAATAGCACAAAATTTAAAAAAAATATTTTTTATATGATTATCCGATTTTTTCTAAACAGTCTGCTCATCCCATCTGGGTAACCTTTTCAGAACTTCGAAGAAGTTTTCCTTTCTTTATCTGAAATTCTGAAATAACAGTTCTTTTCCTAGACTCCATTTATTTGGCTTCTAACTTGACAACGGTTTGTATATGTGTGTGTTTATGAAATTTAACTGTTATGTTTCAAATGTTCTGTATTTTCACGTAATTTTTACCTTATTGTATAGCCGGTATGTTCATAGGATTATGTACGAAGGATTGGATATATTGTTACATCGACATAATAACCAACACAATAAAGGAAAGAGATGAAACAATGTGACATAAATATAAAGTAAAATCAAATCAGAGTACACTTTTAGAGAGAATTAAAAGAAAGGAAAAAGGAAGGAAAGGAAGTATGAGAAGATAAAACATACATCTTCATCGTCAACCATTATGTCCCACTGCTGGGCACGAGTCTTCTCTCAGACATCTTTGATAACTATTTTTTAGAGAACTCTCAGATGTGCAGGTTTCTTCACGATGTTTTCCTTCACCCTAAAGCAGTGATAATTAAATTCTAATATGCACATTTTAGAAAAATCAGTGGTGCGTGCGTGGGATTGAACCTCAGACCCTTGATTGAGAGGCCAAGTTTAAACCATTAGGCTATCACTGCTCCACATAATACATAATATTGGATAATAATAATACTGATCGATTAAATAATCATTGGAGCCAATATTCAGACATCTCATTTGGCATATACCAAACTTGAGCTCTTATACAAGCATATTAATTTCGTTAGCGTGAATCAGAAAAGGGTTGAGCGCCATCTACTTATTTGTACTACCTGTCCGCGCATACTTTGCCGGTCAAAGAATGCTCTTTCCCCATTATCGCACCTCTCAGTCACCCTAAAAAGTGTTGAAGGCAACGTAATCCCCATAAACGCGTGAAATTATTACTTATGCTGCAAATTAATATCACATAGTTTACGCGATATTTGTCTGTTTTATTTTCCGTATTAGAATTATGGGTAAGGAAAACACTTTGCGAAGTGATTGTCGTTATATGGAGTAAAAGAATATGACGTTCTCTTTAATATGACAAAAAACTTGTTCATTTATAATACCGTAATACGTGAAAAAAGGTATTTAACTTCATTGATTTTTATAATAAAAATGTATCTAATCCATAACAACAAATAAATATATATTTTTTAAACTTGTTTTTTTTGTTTGCTGACGCTACTACATGCATGACGTCACATCAATAGCGGCAAACTCAGCGCGAACGGGTAGTACAATTGTTTTAGTAATGTATATTTCTCTGAAAACCCTTTATGAAAAGCTATGATATATATAATGATAGAAAGTTTATATATCATGGCGGTGTGTACAAAATGGTTAGTCGGCCATCTTTGGGCGTATTACTTTAATTTAATTTATTGACGTCAATAATCATGCTTTGTCATCCGAACTGAACGTATATACAATAATTCCATTCAATTGGTTGGGCTTAACTGGTTTAAAATTTTGTTGCAATATTGACCTTCGCATACTAACAAATTAACCAGGCAAGTTAAATCAAAACCTTGCAATTAAATAAAATGTTATAAATACATATTAAAACATGACATCCCTCTGGAAGTAATATAAAATGACTGACATAATATTAAAATAAAAAATTTCGTACCGTAACAAAAAAATGCTGTCAATAATAAAAAAAAATGCCGATATAAAAAGGTCACGTGTTCCCTTTATATTATCTCTGTATATTAATTACATACAGCTGTGTCAACAAACCTAAACATGCTATCAGTAACATACATTTTTAAAACACGTTATGCAATCTATGTAGCACAGCTTTCCAATGCATTAATATAATATTAATTTCCATGTTTTGTAATAAATAGTGATTAAAAAGTACATTTTTATGTTTACCTTGTGTTAAATAGATTATAATGACGCATCGTTTAACATAAAACAGTAGGAATTCTATATTTATATTCTGTTTACGTCAGTCCACGCAGTCGCAGTTCGCGTCGCCGGTAGGTTAGGGACACACGTGTTATTGCAGTGCTGTGATTAAAAAATGGTGAACCCGGTGAATTTAGAAGAACTTAACCAGAGTGATTTGAAGAAGTTCCTCGCTTCGTTCGATCACGTGTTCTCAGACTGCGATGGTATGTTCATTGTTGCGTCATTTGATTGTAACGTAATGCGTATAGCAACAACATTGACCTTATATTAGCGGCTGGTATCGATCGAAATCGTTTCATATGTGAATGAATTAGATTTTAAATAAGTAATCGATTCCAAGCGTATCATATGGTCAGTAATTGTAATCAAAATAATTGTTTTGGTTCAATTTATATTGATGATAATAGAATAATTGTTTTGTTTCAATTTATATTGATTTATATTGTTGATAAGACATTTATGACTATAGTAACGTATTATCTGATGTTATTATCATATGTAATCTTTAATCTATTGAGAGATTTCTACTGACAACTTCCGAAATTATCTGATAATTGTCTATATTCTAGATCATCATTATCTACAATAAGAAAGACAACATTGTACCACTACCATATTGGCCAAACTTTATATTCTTGGGAGTCATAATACACACATAAGTAATTAAGTACTTGATATCACATAGAACTCTTTTAAAATATGTTTCGTATTTTTCTTGTACCTCAATTATCTTTATATTATGTAACTATCTTCATAATTTGTTTAATTAATATTAGAATTTTATAACTAATTAAACAATTACTATGTAAATTATGTTAGTTATTATCGTATTTATCATTGTATTTATATAAATGAATGAATTATGAAGTCCACCTTTGGTACCAGATTTTAAAGTGCAATAAAATTCAAAGAAGTAGTTATTATATAATCGTAAGAATGTATTCGCGAGTTATGCATTTCATTTTATAAACGTCATAAAATACAAGACTATAAATCTTGGTATATAAAATATTGAATCGATAATACAAAGCCTAAACAATCATTGTTTACATTTTCGTCCATATATTGCAATGTACATAGCTCGTTCAAAGTTTAGTTATTGGTCATATCTTGCAATATATGTTGCTCGATTACATTTTAGTTTTCAGTCATACATTGCAATGTACGTTGCTCGTTTACATTTTAGTTTTCGGCCATACATTGCAATGTACGTTGCTTGTTTACATTTTAGTTTTCGGTCATACGTTGCAATCTATATTGCGATCATACGTTGCAATGTATATGAATCGTTTACATTTTAGTTTTCGGCCATAAATTGCAATATATATTGCTCGTTACATTTTAGTTTTCTGTACTACCTTGCAATGTATATTGCTTATTTATATTTTAGTTTTCGGTCATACGTTGCAATGTATACTGCTCATTTATATTTTAGTTTTCGGCCATACCTTGCAATGTATTTTGCAATGATGAATGAAAAAATAAACAAATATTGTTTTTAATAAGCAAACTGTGAATACGTAAAAGGTAGGAACAAGAATATAAAAATAAATATTATCACTACTTTAATAGTGGATATTCCTACTATGTAATAGTTTGAGGAAAACGGAACTATGACCACGTAATAATTTGAGGAAAACTTAATTATAAAGTTGCTTCGTCATGATGATAATAATTTATGGCGGAAGTATGATTAATCTAATATGAGCCACTAATCAAATGTTAATAGCATAGTCGTATAGCGAACTTGTAGTCGACCTGATGTTAAGGGAACACTGACCATGGACATCCTCATGGAACTTAGTATAAAACAGTGGTTTATCTGAGGTCAATCTCAGATGCATTGCAACTGTAGAGGCCTTAGATTGTCAACCTAACCACACCCTTCCAACGAAAAAAAAACATATAAAAAAATTGTGTGGCGGTGGTACTTTAACGATTGAACCATACTTGCTTTACCACCTTTTATTGTAAATGAAATTTGTTGGTTACTTGAAAAGGCTGAAGTATAATCTACCACACTGTTTCAGTCATTATAACTACAGTATTCACGTTTTTCATACACTCAGGAGGTACAAGTACATTCTAGAATTCGATGTGTAGTGCCTGTTTTGGACATGTACTAAGATAGTCCACTGCTGAGAATGGATCTCCTGTCAGAGGTAAAGAGGTTCAGGCCATACTCCACTATGTTAGCTAGGTGCGCTTTATTGAAATTTACACACGCTCCAATTTTAACCGACTGCGACAGAAGGAGAGTAATGTTTTTCGAGCGTATGTATGTTTGTATGTATATATTTATGTTTGTATGTTCATATTTTTGGCACGCACTACAGACCAAACGGCTGGACGGATTGTGACGTATGACATATCATTAGAATTGTCTCAGTTTGCGTAGTGACATAGGCTATATAATTAAAAAAATGGCGCCTGGAAATAGTGGAAAAAGGGGGGGAGAGACATTTTTTTTACTATTAAGACAATATGGTATCGAATGGAAGTTAGTAAATAGACCTATCTAAAAGTATATATATATATATACTGTAATACTGGACTATTTTGACAAAAATTTATATAAGCGTTAAGTTAAATATATAATTATAATTATGAACAAAATATTAGTTTAAAGCAGTCGGGTTTTTATTTTAATATTTTTAACGATGTTACTAGTTGAATATACTAAGACTAAAACAATTGGCAATCCCACATGTCGGTCATGTTCTTATCCCGTGAATAACATGCATAGACTACGCACTCGCATTGTTCTTGTGATACCAGGCCTGTTATACAAAACCCTATTTCCATAGCTATTAGGAGTCTAATTGCGTAGCTCCATCCATGATGAAACTGTGCAAATGAAACGGCTCTTTTCTTAGTTATGGTTAAGGTTCAAAGTTGTTACCAGTTGCTGTTACTAAGTGACGTGAAGTTTACGAACTGGTTATACAGCGTATTTAATACTTCGTGTAATTTGAAGTTACGGTATATAATTAAGCGTTTTAATCAAATAGTACCTACTGTATTTTTTATTAGTACGCTTACTTATATTTGATGTCCGGGTTTCCAACTTTGTAGAAGAGCTGTTGTTATTAAGTAGAAATAAATATAGCGGTGGTGCTTCCGCAGTTTACTACAGAGCTAACCACTTAAAATATAGAATAATTTTATATCTACGTTCACAGTATTAACGTTATAACACCTCAGATATTTTGAGTAAAATATTGTCCTCTGCAGAGATGTTGTCCGGAAACTATGTAGTGTAGGCGACGCATGTTAGGGACGTCTTATTCTTCGAGCCTTTCATATGCTACGACCAAGACAGTATCAGTGCTGTGGGCAGATTTTCGGGCCTCGAACCGCGCCAAGGCCGGGAAACCGGGGACCCTTACCCGGGCAATTCTCAAGAAGGTGGAATACCCCTGCAGACCGTAATATTAATATATTATAATACCAGGCCAATAAAAACATTGTAATATAATGTAAAAATATAACAGATATTTACTAATCCCACGGTTTAGTGCGAGGACAACGTAGGCGAGAAGATTAAGAAAGTTAAAGCTACGCCCATGCCATCGCATTTATTTTGGCTTATATAAGCAGTAAGTATTTATTTAGTTTATATGAACTACTTACCGGACTGTGTCAGAAGCAGAGTTATGTTTTTCGAGCGTTATGTTTTCGAGAGTTATGTTTTTCTGTGTATGTATATGTATTTCCTTTTCTTTGGCGCGCGCTACAGTCAAAACGGTTTTATGAATTTTTGCAAAATCAGATAGGCTATATAATTTAAATATTATAAAATCGGCTAAGTGCGAGTTTGAGTCGCAGGCGAAGGGTTTAGCATTATCATTCACAAATCTTGAAGAGAAAATATAGCTTGTTGTAAAAATAAATAAAGTTGAACGGTTTTTCAACTACCAACATAAGTTTGTTTTTCATATAGTTTGTATAAATTACAAAGTTATGTTATTCGGTTTTTTGAAAAATGCTATATCTTAAAAACTGTCAACCATATCTTGTTCGAACTAATTTTAGTTTAAAGTTTTCCTTGACATCTACAATATATGTTTTATCCAGATTTTTCACACTCTTAGTTTAAAAATTAGAGGGGGGATACAAACATTTTACCGCTTTGAAAGGGCTTATCCCTCAAACTATCGACTTTGAGAAAAAAATGTTTTAGAAACTTCAATGTTACTTTTGAAAACCTTCCTATGGACACCCCACACGTGTATGTAAGATAAAAAAATGAGTTTCAGTTCCATGTATGGGGAGCCCCATGTTTAATATATATTTTTTATTTTTGTACAATATTCGGAAAGCGGTTTACAAATTACACTTGTCTACTAAGTTTCAACTCTGTAGTCTTAATAGATTCCGAATAAAGTGGCTGTGACATACGGACAGACGGACGGATAAACAGACATGCCGAATCTATAAGGGTTCCGATTTTTGCCATTTGGCTACGGAACCCTAAAAATGGCGTCTGTGAATAGGGACAAGGGGAAAAGGGACGACATATCAGTTATCATGACAATATGAGAGTCAAGCGAAAGCTAGTAAATAGAGCACTCATGACATACATAGTATACACAGATAGAAGGTGGTAGTGCCAATGCAGGTCGACCGGGGAAGTACCACCGTCACACCTATTTCTAAAGTAAAGCAGTTCTTGCGTTTCGGTGGAAGGGTGTGGTTGCCTGCTCACTTTTATATGAGGCGACCATCTCAGTCCTCGGGAGTAGCAACGCATCTGTGATCTACTTCATATAGGCCCGCTTTTCTATATGAGGTTGCTTACAGATGTCCATGGGCGGCAGTAACCACTTACCATTAGGTGGGCTGCTTGCTCGTTTGCCACTTTATATTAATAAAAAAAAGATATAGTTTTAAGGACTTTGTAAAGGATATACGTTATAATAGGCGTTTTAATTTAGTCCTCATTTGGTAGTAACATATTAGTAAAGGACTGTTCAAGTATTACGTAACGCAATTTGGAGGGAGGTACTTGTAAAACTTTAAAATTTTACAGAGTAGGGATTAAACAAGCATTAAGAAACTGTTTTCTTTTTATTTAAGCATAAAGCTAAGGAATAATACTTTCTGGTACTTCTCTTTGCCAAGTTTTAAATGTTAAAAATGTTCATTTTAATGTTACTTAATGTTAAGATAGGAGGAGGTTGTGCAGAAAAACGTTATGATGCGTTACATGAGGGGTCACAAACACATTCAAAATTGCGTTATGTAATACTTGAACACGCGTAAGTACTTCAATTACATATAAAACCGATACATAACCACTAAGCTATTTGCACTCGCATAATAACCATTAAAGCTCGTAACTCGATATTCGATGGCTCATCAGTCAGAGAGTAATTATCAGAGGGTGATTAATTGGTAACGAGAGTTGTCTACAACTTCCGTAATAAATTGCTGATATAATTTAATAATTGAGTAAATAAATGACTTACCGACGTTTTCGCTAATTGGGAAGGCGTTTGTTGTTCTATATTAACGTTGACCTCCGTACCTATTTCTGATTTATATTTGTACTAAATAAAGTACCCCTGCTTCGCTACGTGACAAAAAATAGGTTTTAATTGCTAACTATTGGAGTCACATATGATAAGGACCCTCCGGATAGAAAATTAAATGTTAACTTCGTATATGCCGTCAAAAGTAAGATATTAGCGTTCTCTCTTTGTTTAAAATGGAAATATGAAGTCTGAAATCAAAGGGTGTAGTGACGTCACTAAAATGGCCACCATATTTAAATAGCGAAAAATATCGAAATAAAAAGTAGCCAATTAATTGGCCAGTTAAATAAGCTATATGCATGCAAAATTTCATGTAAATCGGACCTGCTTGTCTTCGTTCTTGCTTGATTGAGACATAGACACACACCACCTCATTTTATACATAAGTAGGTATAGATATGGTTTGTTCTTAGTACGAGTACGACTACTGTGTTCTTAGTACGAGTTTAAAACGTTTCCTATGAACAATCATTCTTTACGTTTTCAACAATTGCAATGAACTTTTCAACTAAATGGTAAAAGTGCAATGCGAATTACAATATATAGGAATAAAATAAACATTAAATGTTTTTCAGGAAACGATATAAGCTAATATTAAAGGTACTGGTATGAATATCGGCTTCAGGTTTTGAGTGTCAGTTTCACATTGTTTCCTTTATGCCTAAGGATCAGTGAACATCGGCTACTATCGCTTGAGTGAGTGCGGTTAACGCGACCGCCTAAACTGTTGTGAAACTGTTCGGCTAGAACATTCGACTGTTGAGATTTTTCGAATAAAATAAGTTGCAGTTGGCAGTTGTTAGTAACAAGTTACACCGACTGAGCAGTGACTTAAGCAACTACTCCTTGGCATAAACGACAAGATAATAGCTTAGGCACCTATTGCTGAAGTTATAGTAGCCAATATGCGATCAGTCTAAGGCTCTTCATTAAAAAAGTAAATTCCCAGAAGTGTGTAATTACTGACAATGAAACATAGATAAATGAACTAGAAATAAAACCACAGCTACACTACACTAGAAGACTTAGGCCTTTAATCCTTTGCACTCTAAAAGTAGGCATGTGCACGTGATAAAACCAAAAAAAAGCTAATGACGATGATGACGATGTTCAGAAGCAAAACAGAAAAGGAAAATTAATAATATTGATAATAAAGAACCTAATAATCTTGTTCGCAGGTGTAATCTGGTCGAAGACGCCACTCCCGGGGTCAGGCGACTTCATCGAGCTGATGAAGCGACTCGGGAAGACAGTACATTTCGTCTCAAATAACAGTATCAGGACACAGAAGAACTACGAAGATCTATTCAAGGCGGCAGGCATTGAGTGTGGTTATGTAAGATCTTTTATATTAAGCCAGCTTTAACACAATGTATCGAAAGCTAAACATATCAACTTTTTAGCGTACAATCCACCTGATGGTAGGTGGTGACTGCCGCCCATGGACATCTGTAAACAACTTCATATAGAACAGAGGTCCTATCTGAAAATCACAACTGAGTTGTTACTCCCAAGGGCTACCCCGGTCGCCCCATATATAAGGAAAACGGCATCCACACATATGTATTAATCTAGGTCATAAACTATAGGTATATGTGTCAAATTACATCAGAATCCGATCGGTAGATTTTGCGTAAAAGAGAAACGAAGATCTATCTGTGTAATTATCCACTAAAACTTCCGTCTTTATCATATTAGTAAAATCTTCAGATTTAAATAGTAAAGACACTTCGTTTATGAAAGTGAAATCGGATACTGCCTAATCTATAATTCCCTCATAACTGCAACAAATAGTCATTATTATCTTTGCCGCCGCTTAATGGTGTAGATTATATAATTTTTACATTATTTGAGATTATAAGGGACTTATCAATCAATGCTATTTGTATTTATTTTTTGATGTTCATGAGTGTAAGGGCCCACTTATAACCTAGAAACTTATACTAATTAAGTTTTTCATGAACTCTGCCTGAGTTCATATTAATAAAACACCAAACATCATTTTTTTTAATATTTTATGCAATGTCCAAACCGTGAAATACGAACAGATTATACAAATAACAACCTTTGTAAATGTAACAATGGTCATTATTATGTATCAATACGTCCGGATAAATTTAATACTGAATTATCATAGTGTTTAATTAACCGGGTCTTTGCTATATGCGATAATACATGTGATAACATTTATTTTCATAAGGATGACACGGGAGCCCGATATGCGAATCGGTTTGCGATATAATTGGATATTATTTGATACAACTGCTAAAATGTCTGTATGTTGAAGTGGTCGATTACAATTTTTCTATAATAAATGAAAGAGAGTTAAAGTTTATCATTTCCAATTCAAATATAAATAGAAATTGGATTCTGTAATGTTTGTGGCTTTATTGAAATAAATTTTATTTGTAGTTGTCCTATGTAGGTTTTTGTACATAAAAAGTAGAAACTGAATCACTGGAAATTTGATGTACTAAATCAATTTTTACGTTTTAAACCCAAAGATACCATGGATTTCTGGGAGCATTATTTATTTACGTCCCATACTTTTATGGTACCAAATCAAGTAATTGGGAAGAAGATTAGTATCAAGTACTTGCAGCTATAGTTTTATAAGTGATCTTGCTTAATAATATCCCTCTTTTAATTTAAAAAATATCTTAAAAAAATATTTTGTAGGCAAAACATATACAATTATAGACTGTAAATATCTATAAAATTCTACTGTATTGGTACCATGTCGGTGCCAGGAACACAATATTTTTAATCCTTAATATGAATGATTACAAAAGGTAATATTTCTCAGCCACATTGTTGCTGCTGATTGCCAATTTTACGAGCATTGTACTGTTGTATGAAACAAATCGACTGTTTTACATTTCGTATCAAAATGAAGGCTGGACGCACATTAAAATAATAATTACCTACTGCATACTCGTACTATGTTCTGCAGTCTGAAATCGCTTTAACTTTATTCTCGTGAGTGGGTAGAAAGTGATTAAGGAACAAAATCTTTTGTGTTTATAATATAAGTATGAGATGTTTTTTGTTGCAGGAAAACCTCACTGTTCCGTCAGTAGCAATCGCTGAGTTCTTAAAATCGGTTAATTTCAACAAATCTGTATACTGCGTAACATGTCCTGAGACAATTGAAGTCTTGAAAGCGAATGGATTCAAGTGCAAAGATGGTGTGAGTATTTTGTAAACATTTGAAAATCTCACTAGCGAACGGCTGCTACGGGCAAAAGTAAAAAATGAAATTGTGAGGGAAATATTTGAAGTTTACCAGAAGAAACTGGTATGCAACCCATATTTAAGTGGTTATCAACCATTCATATACACTTATTCTAAATATAATAACATTCTAACAAAATTAGGGTACAGAGATCGCAACTTAATACTAAGCCTTTCAAACCCTTTCAATTTTACTGAAAATTAAATATATGTCTTGGTCCTACCACGACAAATCCATCTACTTTATATTAAACATATAGATTTTATCAATTTCACCTTCATTGATAAATAAAATTTCTTTAGACTTGAGAGTATAGTATCTATGAATATTTCTTTAGCCTGACCTGGGAGCAGAATTCTATGCCGAATACCTCCAATACTTGAACGATGACGAGGAAATAGGTGCAGTAGTATTCGACAGCGATTTCAAAGTCAACATTCCAAAAATGTACAAAGCTATTACATACCTGAAGAGGCCAGATGTAATCTTCATTAACGGTGCCAGCGATAAATATGTTCCTCTGAAGGCAGGATCGTTGGCAATAGGTAAGAAACTTGTTTTAACTTTATCTATCAAAACATCAGCAGGAAATGTAGGGATAGTGCATAGCTTTTGTTTTACTCCAATAATAAATATCCCACGCGACTTGAGGGCAACTAATCTTTTCATCTTTACAGTATGCCACGTACCAGGGATAATATATAATATGTCAATAGGAACATCCTGATTTTTTTTGTTAATCTAACACTATATATAAAGGTGTTAAAATAATAGTAATTTAACTGCAGCGGCGTCATGAGCACCTATGACAAGCTATCATCAGTTAAACTATATTATATATATATTTCGTAGTTAATAACAAAAGTTACCGACATAGCTCTCAGAATTAGTAAGCTGAAGTGGCAATGGGCAGGTCACATTGTTCGTAGGACAGACAACCGATGGGGTAGAAGAGTCCTTGAATGGAGCACGTCTGGGCAAAAGGAGTACAGGCCGCCCCCCGATCAGGTGGACTGATGACCTGAAGAAGACGGTGGACTACCGCTGGATTCAGAAGGCGCAGGACCGGTCGGAGTGGCGCAGATTAGGGGAGGCCTATGTGCGGTAGTGGACTTTAAAAGGCTGATAGATAGATAGATAGATAGGTAGATAGAAACAGTATTCTTGTTCGCTACTTCAATTTCATGAAATAATACAATGAAATCCCTTTACTTAAATAGGTACTGGTATATTCACCGAAATAGTAGCAAATGAAGTGAAACGAGAGCCAGTGCAATTGGGAAAGCCGGGGAAGATGTTCGGCGAGTTTGCGATGAAGCGCGCTGGTGTAACAGATGCCAGCAGAGTACTATTTATTGGTGACATGTGAGTAATAGAATTACGTATATCATAAGTAATAGAATCCTAGATTTTACTTTTGTCAGACAGTCAAATGATAGGTCCTATAATTTTGAAATAGTCTTCATTCCTACGTTTTATCTGTCTGTTTCTCTATGCAGAAAAGGTTCCCAAGAAAACTAAAACATTTACACTATGATTTTGGATTCAATTTTAAGGTAGTTTATTTATTTATCCAGATATATAAGGTTTTATCTAAAACCACATTGCAATCATCTATGGATAGCACAGAATAAAACTGGCTACTTTTGAAATATTTCGAGACATTTTCAGCATTTGACATTTCAACAATTTCAGCAAATATCCCTTAAAGTTATTTCAAGCGATACTTCCGATATTAAAACATCCAAAGGTCTTCTATAAGTAATAAATCTTCTTTATTTATTCTTCTTTACAGGATTGACCAAGATGTGGGTCTAGGCAGAGCTTGCGGCTTCCAAACTCTGCTGGTCCTGACTAACATTCCCGAAGACAAGATGTTAGCGCATCCGACTACAAAACCTGATTACTATGCGCCGTCCCTCGGAAGCTTAGTACCTTTACTTAGTTAGTTCCAATACCAAATGTGTCGTGTAACTGCACGTGCCTTATTTAAGTTAATTGTAGAATAAATTCATATTAAGCACCATCCTAAGTTATAAAACTATGTTCCTGTTTAAAATGACAGTATGATCAATAAGTATTATTTTATGTCTGATAATATCAGTTCTGTTTGTTTTAATGTAAAATAAATCATAATATGTATTTCATGTGATTTGTAACCTTTGGTTAATTTTTGTGTTGCCAGTGAAGATGTGACGTCATAAAACATGTTCCTCACATTGGTTTGTATATTTTTTATCATATAAACTGTTTACTTGTACTTAAGTCCGAGGTACTGTAATCGTTAAATATTACTTAATTGAAACATGTTACATTATTTTGTTTTTTTTTTTTTATTTATATTATTTACAAATACACACTTTGTCTATTCCCACGGTCAATTTTATTCAGATAAGTCAAAGATAAAATAAAGAAATGTAGGTAATTTGATGCATTTTATTTGTTCTTTAACTAATTTCATAAATGTGAAAGTGTTTAAATTATGTTCATTTTATTATTGTCCTTTAATTCCTTTTAATTTTATTTTGAGTATTTTTATTGCATTTACCCATAATTTATGTTATGAACATAATTTACATAATTATAGTTTTCAGTTGGATATTATAACGTACTTATTTTTACCGACTTCCAAAAATGAGGAGGTACTCAATTCGTCTGTATTTTTTTTTTTTTTTTTTTTTTGTTTGAT
>DWNE01003711.1:0-16256 GCA_018249875.1 Cecropterus toxeus
CGTTTTGTACATTTTGCGATTTGTACTTTTTGAGAGCGGTGCTCATTTCGCGTTTTGTTCATTATGCTCCGAAGCGGAATGGAATAGGTTGT
This sequence comes from Cecropterus toxeus, assembly GCA_018249875.1. Classification (NCBI taxonomy): domain Eukaryota; kingdom Metazoa; phylum Arthropoda; class Insecta; order Lepidoptera; family Hesperiidae; genus Cecropterus; species Cecropterus toxeus. The sequence goes on from DWNE01003711.1 coordinate 93, forward strand.
GGAATATAAAATCCATTATTTACTATACTACATTCCTATAATATACCGTTACAATATCTAAAAGTAATTACACTAATACAATAGATGGAAATAAGAAGCCATGAATCAACTTTAATAATATGTTTATTATCATGGTATACACCATTAAGATGCTTTGACTCATATTACACTCACAGCATGTAACAGAGAATAAGACTTTACATAATGTATAAAAATAGGACTGTAGGAGCCCTACCAGGACCCTGAAATGCATGTATAATGAGAAATGAATTACAAATCAAACACTCTTTCCTGCCCACTGCTAAAATGCAATGACAAAATTTATGTGCCCTTTATTTTATTAAGCTATACAATGTTTTCAATTGCACATGATTTTAATTATATGCAAATCTACTAACACTAGCAAACTTTTGTACATCATCTATTTACTATTTATATCACCTGCGATTCTTTCAAATTAAATACCCTAATTAAAATTGTAGTTTCGAATAAATAGTAAATCAGAATAGCAGATAAAATACTATTTAAATGGGTAAAATTGGCAACAAAATCGAAACAATATAAAAATTAATGGTATTCATCTATAAATCTGTACATTAATAATAAATCGGCAGACTCAGTAATAAATAAATTTACTATACAGTCTCACTTACAAAACACAGTCATAATATTCAAAGAATGTCTCAGGTCGAAACCGATGCGCTTCGCTTATCACATAGATAAAAACCACAGCACTATTTGTCACTTACACTTTACAGTTTACACGTTTCGGTTAAACCAGCGTCCACGGAAAGAGATCTCTACCGGCTATTTACATAATAAATGATTACATTACTATATTTACAACGAGCGTCTAAGAGATATACAATATACTAAGTGGGTGGCGCCCGACGATCATAGTCCCGTCTGTAAACTTCGCGCTCATAATCTCTTTCGTCGTATGGATACTCAGGTTGCGCGTAGCCTCGCCACTCGTCCGGATACGTGCGCACGGGCGGGAAGCCCATACTGCTGGCCATCGCCGCGCCGTCGTAGTAGGCGCCGTATGGGGCTCCCATAGCAGCATAGCTTCCAAATCTGAAAACGTAAAATCTCTTAAATGGTACCCAGGACTAGTGGAGTGAAAAAAAAAATTAGAGCACATAACTATATTATTACATACAAATACCTTAAAAAATCATTGTTCATTATCAGAAAATAATGTATTAAACAGAGCCAAGCTTTATAGAAATTCATTAAATTACAGGAATATTTGTACTATTTATTCTTTTGTTTATTTTATACATATGGCCAAATAATAACGTATTTAAATCATTAGGGTTAAATACTGGATTTTCTTACTTATGAGTTCCCTTCTATAAAACACTGCTTACTGAAGGTCATTGTGTTTTATTTCACTTTTTGAAATGACAGTGATTCAAAAATAAATATTTGAACATAATGAGTAAATTAAAATTATTTTTTTTTCCTTTATTTTTTTTATATTAGGTGAGGATTCCCTAACCGGCATGAACGCAGTTCATAGATATTAACAAAAAAATACAGACGAATTGAGAACCTCCTCCTTTTTAACGTCTGTTAAAAATATTAAATTACATAAATAATGAGAATAAATTAGAAATACGATAATTACCTTCTCTTGTCGTGATTGCGCGGGTTCCGATCCCCGCGGTACTGTCGCGGTCCGGGGTAGGCGGGCGGCGTCCAGGCGGGGTGCGCGGGGTGCGCGGGATGCACGGCATGGTCGGCGTGCGCGTGCGGCGGCACGTACGGACCGCGAGGCCGCGGGCCCGCGCCGCCGCTGTCCCGCCGCGTTCGCGACCGATCCCGCTCGCGGTCCCTCTCCCGGTCCCGATCCCGCTCGCGGTCCCGCTCTCGCTCGCGATCGCGATCGCGCTCTCGATCCCGGTCCCGCTCCCGCTCCGTCCGACTCCGCTCTCTGTACATCAAATCGTCCCGCTTCACGCTTCCGTCCCTATCCTTGCGATCCTTGTGCTTGTGCTTATGTCTGTTGGTATGGAAGAAGCGATGGTGGTGAACGTTGGCGGAGGTTAGCGAGTTAATAGCGTCGAAGGTGGCGAAATGAAATGAGGCGAAATAGCAAATAAAAACAATCTTGGGTCTCGAGGTTAGTTACGGGTTAAACTATGATGGTTCTAAGTGACTTTACCTTTCATGCCGCTTATTTTCATTCGGCTCCGGATCGCATTCCCCTTCTTCTAGTTTTCTTTTTACTCCTGACGTGTGTGGAATCTTGTCATTTGATTTTTCAGATTTTTCTTTATTAATTTTAGGCTTCTTCTCTTTCCGATTATTGCTATCTTCGTGTTTTTGGTCCTTCTTATGTGATTTATGATTATTTGAGTTGAGATTATTTTTGCTTTTGGCCTGAAAGTAATATATTTGGTTAATATAGAATTTCATAATGTACACATAATAATTATACCATGTCATTGTAACAGCACCTTAGCGTTTTCGTTATGTTTGCCATCTCTCGGTTTAGTTTCAGTAGTTTTCTTAAGTCCATATCTGTATAACCTATACAACTGTTTCGCATCAAAATTTGTAAATTTCGATACAAAATACCAAAGATTACTTCTCCATTCCACTTTTTTCTCAGGATCAGGATATTCATCCAGACATATATCTATTTGATTCCCAATTTGCGTGAGACAAGTTCGTGTCCTTGTAACTTGTTCAGATTCTGATATAGTCTGATCTGGGTTATCAAGCGCTCGTAACGCTTTCTTGACAGGTCTCATTTTTTCCTTGCACTGTAAAATATTTTTTTGTGAAATTAAAAGAACATCCTAAATAATTTATGAGTATGCATGTTACTTCTTAAAAATATTATATACCTCCTCAAACACCGAAGGATCTAAGTCCCCTAACACGTCTAATGCTCTTGGCTCATTGTTAGCTGTGAAATGCATCGGCCCAGCTGGCTTTTTCCGACCCTTTACCTTATCGCCCTTTGTCCTATCCTTTCCTTCCTTTCTTGATCGCTTTTTATCCTTCTCTTTTCTATCATTTGATGTTTCGTCATGAGTTGAAAAATCGGATTTACCCTGGAATTATAAAACAAAAATATTATCTAAATTCCATATTCCAGACAATAACTACACAAATTTATATGACGATAACACACCTTCTCAGACTTTTCGTTTTTAAGACCTTTGTTTAGTTTTTTATGTTCATCACCTGATGTGGCATCTTCTTCTACAATATCCTTTGTTACAGGTTCTTTATTGCCTCGCTTTATTCGAGGCTTTCTTTGTTTTTGCTTACCATTCTTTTGATCTAGCAACTTCTTTATTAATTTTAACAAATATTCCGCTCTTGACTGCAAATGTTTAGCTTGAGGTTTCTTATCCTCATTAGTGAGTATTTTATCTCCTATTTCAAATGAAGAATCCATTTTTATGGCTTCCCACGACCCCATGCCATATTGATATATTCCAGCTAACAATTTAGAATCATCTGCCACACCCCATTCCACGTCGAAATTAGGAGGTCTCGTCCTGCAAAGCAAGTACTTTAAAACATACATCAACCTGACTGCAATCAAGGAATATATAACTTTAATGTATTATATCATAAATTGCCTTTTTCTTGGAGACTTAATATTCTTTATTAGCACAAGTTACCTAAAATCTAACTGCCATTTCAGTCTTTCTTCTTTTGTATCTGGAAGGAATTCATCCAACGGCGCAAGTTCATCCAAACAGGCACCTAAAGTCTTCGCATTAACTGGCACACCACCAAGCTTAAATGTCTTTCTTGCATTTTTTCGACCGTCTTGCTCGTCTATAACAATATGTTTAACATAGTATTAAATATGAATTAAGCGCAAAGAGATGAAAATCCTATCAACTTATCTGAATAAAAACATAAATATAGACATAAAAAATTATGGTAAAATAAATTACAGCTGTATCTGTTGTAAAATCCAGTAATATAACAATATTAATTCATGAAAGTAATATTATTGTCCTATTTTGTGTATTGTTATATTATTGTGTGTTTATAATGTACATACTCGGTGCACCTGCAGTATCATTGAGCACAGCTCTACATCTATCTTGCAATACTTCTCCCAATTTCTTAAGCTCAGCTAAGGGCTTTTCTTGAAGTTCAGCATCACACGCTATGCTGTCGAGATGTTTCAAAGGTGCCGAAAATTTTTTAAAGCTTTTGACAAATCTGCGTATCTGTTGACAAATAGTTAGGATACGTAAATACAAATTATGTTTCTTCGCTTATTATAAAAAGAGCAAAACATATAAAGGTCTTTCATATAATATCACATTATCCGAAAAGTAAAATAAAACAAAAATTATTGAAAATAAAAAATTATCTGAGACAAGTATAAAAAAATGAGTTTAACTCTTTCTAGTTTAAGTATAATGTACAAAGTTCAAACAAACAAATATGTTCGAGGTCAAAAAATATTATATATAGATCTAACAGCTTCTAACAGGCAGAGGAGCTTTAATTTAAAATCAAGTTTTATAATAAGCATAATTATTGTATAAATCAAAAATGTACGGAACCTCTTGATCAGTGAATCCTTTTATCTTCTCGCGATGCGAGGCGGGCGGGCGGCCGCGCTTCCGCGGGCGGTCGTCGTCGGCGCTGGCATCGGCGTCGCCGTCCGACGCCTCGCTCTCCGCGTCGCCCTCGCCCTCCGCGCCCTCCGCTGAACCGCGACCGCGACGTTTCCGTCCACCTTCTAAGAATTGTATTATTTGTATATATACTAGCTTATACCTATGACCCCGGTAATAAGTATACCATATGTAAATTCAGGTCATAAACTATCCGTTTGCATAGTAAGATAGAAGTAGCAAATGAGCATACAGTCCATCGTATGGCAAGCGGTCATGAACATTTGTAATCAACTTTATATAAAACAGGCAGGCTTAATCTGAAGTCAATTACGACCGTCGCCCTGTCAATCAAGATGGATGCCCTGACCGAACCTTGTGTATATTACGTAAAATAAAAATAATCATTACGTTTCTTAACTGTAACATTATCAATAACGCGTTGTTGAACAGTCCGACAGACTAGTTATGTCAAACAGACAGATACGTACTGGAATAACCCTGACAATAGTTAGCCAAAAAATAAAGATTCTAAAATAAAACTTACTATTGTCTAAATTGTTCTGTTGTAAATTCTTCCTCCGTGGAGGTAAGTACAGATCTTCCATTTCTTTGGTCTTCTCCTGCTCGGCTATGGTTTTTCTTACATTTTCAGGTATAATATCATCCTACAACAGAGAATTTTGTTATAAAAAAAATCGTTATCAGATCTTTATACTCGTAATTTATAAAGTATTTTATAAATAACAAACCCAGTCTTTAGTGTCTTCCTCTCCATTATCCTTTTTAACTTCCATTACGGCCTTATCCTCATCAAAAGCAAAACTAGCTACTTTAAATGCAGAAAGTAATTCATCGCCGACCATCGAAGGCCCCTCATCTCTTGTTTCGGCGCGTTGTAAGATTTCATCAATATCACACTGAAAAATCGTTATATTAGGAATATAATAAAATAATTTCACATAAACAAATGATAATTTAATAAACAACCTATTTGTTAACAACTTTTTCGTATTCTTCTCAGACCCTTTCATTCACCCATTAAAAGGGTGAATTAAAATAATAGACGAAACATCCTGGGGTGTCCGCCATATTTAATTTATAATAAATTCACTAAACTAATCATGCATTTTCATCCAAAACAAATGAGTATTCATAATTCAGTATAATCAGTTGGGGTTAACTCAGTTGTAATATTTTAACCCCACATACCAAATACAGAAAAAGGTAAGTTAAAACATCTTGTATAAGCCATTATATGAAATGTCATAACTTCTAGTGAATATTTTCTTGTCACAATATATTTAAATGCAATTGTTACTTACGACAGGCTCCTCATCATTTTCATCATCATCTTTAAACAATTCCTCTGCACCAAACTTTAATATAGCATTAAGATCTTCCTTATTAAATGGATTATTTGCTTTTGTCCCTGAAGCATCTCTTTTATTAAGTACAGTCCTTCCTGTAGTGTCCATTCGTTGAATGACTAAATGATCTAATACCATTTTACGCTTAGCTCTTTCCACTATATCTTCTTCTACAGACCTGGCAGTTACCAATCGGTAAATGTTGACCTATCAATAAAATATATGTAAACCACAATATTTAAAATGTATTTCATATTTTCCACAGTCAAAAAACAAAATCTTCATTATAATGAACATTTTTTTTTCTATCATAAGCAATCATAGAAGGTATTCATATAACTATCAAATTTAATCATATCAATTACCTGATTCTTTTGCCCAATTCGATGAGCACGCGCCTGAGCCTGCAGGTCATTCTGCGGGTTCCAATCAGAGTCAAAAATAATGACTGTATCAGCTGTTGCTAAGTTAATCCCCAGACCGCCTGCCCTCGTGGACAACAAGAAGCAAAAATCTTGAGAACCTTCAGCATTGAAATGATCAAGGGCTTGCTTTCTTATCTCGCCCTTAATACTACCGTCGAGGCGTTGAAAGGGAAAATGCTTTCTTTGCAAATACTCTGCTAATATGTCTAACATTCTCACCATTTGCGAAAATATTAGAACTCTATGTCCAGTTTCTTTTAACCTGCACAGCAGTTTGTCAAGCAATAACAGTTTTCCAGATCCTCTTAAAAGTTTCTGCAAATAATAAGTGATATATGACACTAAGTAACGACAAGAGTATAATTTATATTTTCTTTTGATTTAACCTTACCTCTACGGCATCGGTAGTGGCAAGCGACGCGCGCGACTCAAAATCTTCAGGTTTCGTTAATAGCGCATGATTGCAACACTTTTTCAATTCTATAACAATATTGATAAACGAATTAATGGAACCTTTAACTCCTTTTCGCAACGCACTATAGTTCTTTGTAAGGATCCATTTGTAATATTGTTTTTGTATTGAGGTCATTTCTACCCTCAATATTTGCTCTACCTTAGCAGGCAATGACTTTTCCACGTCTTTTTTCTGTCTCCTCAAAATAAATGGCTCCAACTGTTTATGTAATTTTTCATATCCCTTGGTTGCTGCATCTTCATGGTCTTTTTCAAATTCTTCCCATGATTCAAATCTGAAATGAATTTAAATCCTTTTCTTAATATAGCTAATTGTTGGATATGGTCAATAAAATAAAGGAAATAATAACTTTGTTTTTAAAGCCACCACAACTAAGTATGCTTTGTTGCAATTATTACTATTTTTTATTATTTTAATTTAATATACGTGAACTTTTCTTGTTATGTAAATTAAAACTCACTTGTAAGGCATGATAAAATGCAAGAGGGCCCATAATTCTTTGAGCGAATTCTGTAAAGGCGTGCCAGTTACCAATAGCCGATGATTTGTGTCAAATTCCTTTAAAGCCTTGTATAGTAACGAATCATCATTTTTAAGCCTATGAGCTTCATCTACAAGAAGACAGGCCCAGCTGAAAGACCTCAGGAACTGTCTATCTTTTAGTAAAATTTCATATGTAGTTAAAATAGCGTTAAATTTTAACCTTTTTGAGCTGGCAAAACTCCATTCGAATTGTCTGATCTGTAAAAGTATTATTTTTTTTAATTTCATATAAAATTAATATTACATAAAAATTATGTAATTATTTATTAGCATATTACATTACTTACAATGTCTCTGCTCACCACATCTCCAATGTAAGTAACAACATTTATATCAGGTGCCCATTGAGTAAATTCTCTTTGCCATGCAGTCATTGTACTTAGAGGAACAACACAAAGAAAAGGTCCATATAATTGTTGAGATTTGAAGAGATAATATAAGAAGCATATTGTCTAAAAAAAAATTAAACCAATAAATAATTTTTACAAAGTTATTCAAACTATACAATTTCTAAGTATTGATGACATTTATTTCAAAAGCAAAAATACATATAGGTTGTAGGATAAACAATAATTTTAACAAAAACAATCACCTGTATAGTTTTACCTAAACCCATTTCATCCGCAAGAATGACTGAGTTGTCTTTACACCAGGAATGTATTAACCAATTCAAACCATCCATCTGATAATCTCTCAAAGTGTAAGACTGCAAAAAAATATGTTTATTATTTTGAATGGTCCAGAAAATTATAAATAAATAAAAAGTATATGAATAGAGTAATACACAAAGATTGACAAGATAAAGTTGCCTTGTGACTGTAAATATTATTAACAAGCTTTTAACCCCTTAGGGGTTGAATTTCTAAAAATCATTTCTTATCGCCCACTTACACCATAAAAGGAACCCTTGTAACAAATTTCAAGATTCTAGATGCAGTAGTTTCGGCTGTGCGTTGATATATAAGTCAGTGAGTCAGAATTGCGTTATATATATACATTATTAATTATTAATGTAATATCAGTAAAGCTGTCACTTCTTACTATCTTATTAAAAATTTAAAATTACGTAAATCGTAATATTACCTTAGTTTGACACTAATATTTACAATCTATCTTACGAGAAGAGCTACATTGTGTTACCTGATCTTTCCCCATGTACTCTGGTTGCTCTTTGACTTGGTGAAATTTGGGCCGTCTTCTGAGCACAGTACAATGTCTAGACGGTGTCGTTTTAGCAGCTTCCCTACTCTTAAATTGCTCGACTTGCTCAGGCCATCTTTTCTCAATTAGCACTGAGTCCTCCCATGTGGCATCAGCATATGGTAGAGATTCCCATTTGCAAAAATATTCATGAGCAGTACCACCGCCCTCTAACTCTCTGGACTGCTCAGCTTAAAAAATGTACAACATATTTAACACAAACTACATGACAAAATAATATTCTGCACTTTTAACATAAAAATATAAAGGTATACACATTTAATTGTAATCTTTCCATTAAGAAATGAGTTAATATATATTTATTTTCATAATTACCAAAAATCCTTTCAACATTATTATAGGTTTTAACTAGTTCTTGTTGCAATTCACTCTGACATTCATAATAGTCTATGTCTTCAGGGCCAGCTTGCTTTCTCCACCATGTCAAATCTGCTTCCTTCTTCATATAGTTTTCTAATTTCTTAAGCCCCTTGACTTTTTGTTCATTAAGTGTTGTCTCAGACTCCCAGGTATTATGAATGTGAGACCATCCTTTCCATTTAATCAGGTACTGTGGTTCAGTTGACTCTTCATCTTCCGGATTACATCCTTCATTAGGATCTCCATGTTCTTCTATATAGTAAACTGTAGTCACATTGCCAGTGACTGTATAACGACAAGAAGATATTAGCTAAAATTCAATACTACAATTGCACCAAAATGCTTTTTCATTAATTAATACGAAACACTTTATTTTCAACTATTATACTATACTAATTTTTATCAAAATGTAACGTATAAAACAATTTATTTCTATACAATCAATATAATAGATACCTCCTTTCTTGCCACGTCGGAAACCAAGAACCTTTTCTATTGTCTCACTATTATCTTCAGGTTCCGGCTCAGCTTCAGCTTCACCATCAGCCTCAACTTCCAGAAGATCTGAAGAATCCGTTTGTTCATCACTAGCTTCCTTATAGCTTACAGCTGCCCCTGTACGCCTTGTGGCAGCACGACTGCAAATATTTTAATTACAATTAATGTCCCTAATTTATGCAAGCCGAAGACCAAACCCAATTTTTTTCTTAACATTTTACCATTTATAGAAATTTACCTCTTGGCGTCTTCATCTGAAACATCTGAACTTTCATCTTCATCACTAGTAAACTGTCTTCTTCTAGCAGGTTTCTTTTTTCTGAGAGGTACACTTCTTTGGCCAGGCCGCTTTGAGGGTGGGGGAGGAGAGCCTTTAAGATCACTATCACTATCAGAGGTATCCGAGTTCCATGAATCACTAGAAAGATGATGGTAAAAAAAAATCATATTTGCAGAGAAAATAGAAAAGAGAAATATGTTTTAATACCAAATAAAAATATTTTTTATTTGAAATCCAACAAAAATACTAAATTAATACATTAACAAATCACACTTCTAATGTTTCTATTCCTTACCTTTTTTTTCTACTTTTTCTATGATGACTTCTCCCTTTTTCACTAGAATCACTATCAGCTAACTTCAACCTATCTGGTTCTTTACGGGAACGACCTGATCTTCTTATCCCATATATATCTGGATTATCTTCCCAAAGATCAGATTTAACTTTGCCATGATTACTTCTAGATTTAGATTTTTTAATTGTGTCCTCATCGGTAGAGTCTTTGTCAGTGTGATGATCTGATTTCGACGAATTTGGGTTACTATTTTTTGGAGAAGACTTAGTATCATCACTCAAATGTGACCTATCATTTGAAGATTTTTCTGAACCTGATCTTCCAGATCCAGAACCAGAAGAACTAGAGCCGCTGTCACTGTATAAAATGAAATATCAAGTTAAATTTCTAACGATAGAATTAACCTGTTGGCAAATTATGTAAACCAGCTTACCTATCACTGCCAGACCCTGAACCACTGGAGTCACTCTTGTCTCCCTTCTCACTCATTGACTCACTCCCAGATTCATCCATAGAACCCTTCTGAAAAAAATTCATAGATTTCAACAAAAAAGTACAAAATAATTAATGCATAAGCTCATAATTATATATATTAAATTAATTATCGTGAATATACTTTTTAATTTTAAGCAGCAATATAATTTAGCACAAAATTCACAAAATACAAAAGCATTCAATTGAGAAGATATGTAATTAATAAAATTATATGTTATAGTTGTTAATATACATTGCATAATTCATTTAATATGCAAATATAAATTGGTAAAATAACTTTAATATTAGTATAGATGTATTTTTAACCAATACATAGCAAAGTTAACACGAGCGAACCCCTCCAAATAATATTATTAGTTGAAAAATAATGCAGGAAATTAATAAAGTGATGTTTCCATCTCTTCAATTTTACCATCCCTAGACTGTGAAGCTTATAAATTAGTAACATACATGCACATTTATTACAAATACACAACATAACCTCAAACATACATTGTTTTGAAACTGAAAAATGCATCTTTTTTGGGGAAAAGATCAAAAAAATAGTCCCAAAGAACTCAAAGTAATCTATCACCTTTGTGCCACTTTATAGAAGTTCTGTACACATTATATATTTGAAAATACAACAACATAACCTCAAAGGTTCCCCTGTAGGTGGGCACTGAGTAGACAGACCTATTTTCAAAGCCAAATTGCAAAAATGGGTCCATTTCCAAAATCATTTTAACATGCCTCTTTGGAAAGATTACGTAACAAAGAATGATCGAAAACACTTTCTTGCGTGGAACAATTAACTTTTAATACATAAAAACACGAAAAAACATTGTAAACAATCGTAGAAAACGATTTATTTAGAATTACGTCTTAAAAAATCACCCTCTTGTAGGGCCACACCCATCACTTCTAGAACATTCCCCCACAAATTAAAAGCCGAAAACATTAATAAAACCAAAAAATACACCAAAACATTAAAGAAAAAGCTGCAGAAACACTTACCAAAAGCATTTTGTAGAAAATTCAATGAACACACCGTTACATAAATAATTGCAGAGTAAAAATTACATGGAGACATTCAAATCATTTGAAAATAGCATAAGAAAATACTTGATTTAACATTTTTTGCAATTACTTTAAGATAAACCAATAAAATCGTAAAATCTATTTTGCAGTAAAATCTTGTCAAGCGACGCCATTTTGTCGTCGCATGAATTCTGGTGACGATGGAATTAAAAAATCAGTAATTTCTCTATACGAATTGAGTTGAAACGAGATAAACACAAATAACAACCACTAAAAAATTAAAAAATGAAACTTTAGAGCCGTCGGAAATACTCCGTTCTATACTGGAAATGATGTGAGCACCGCGCACTACCAGCGAAACTCGAACGCTACAGCCATATTGCCACAGCTAGATAGCCTGACGTAAATTCAGGAAAAATTATGAATCAATGTGGCCAGCTTTTAATTTACTCGCTACGTAATATCCGCTTTCCAAAATTAAAGAGAATTGTATTATTAACTGCAAAATAATACTCGAAATTTGAAAATAAATGTATATAATTCGATATTTTAATATTAAAGTACTGGAAAAAATCAAACATAGGATTCTTGTCATGTCTTATATGTTTATTTTCGCAAATATATTTATATATTTTAAAAATAAATTACCTATTAGTTAGAAAAACATTATCAGTTAGCTTTAAAGGTTTATCTACATTTACAGACACGAAACCTGCTATGGCAGACATCCCAGACCGGTATTTGCGATTCTGCCACGAATACGATATATTTTCACACATTGTAAATAAGAATACTAATTTCAATTTGCTCGAAACGTTCAAAGTTTATAGATGTGAACGAGGCATAACCCTGAAACATTATCGATGGGTGCCACCAATCATATATGGATCAATTGGATCTAACTCGATTTGAGCTTAATTCAAGTTGAAGTTGAACTGTCTAATTCGGGATTGGCCTAGATGGACTTGAACGAATCAAGAAACTTCAAAAAAAAATGAAAGAGAAAGAGCACAATCGCCTAATCCTGCCATTTACGAAATTAAATCGACAATAATAAATAGTGGTTTTTTGTCAACTCATTAAATAAAAATGTTGGAACCTAGGCAATCTAAAGTCGCCAGTGAGTACAAGTGTTTAGTATAAACAGTGCTAAGATGCTTTAAAATACTTGAGACTCGATAACATTATTTATTAAGCTCTCAATCACAATAATGCATAATAAGTTTACGTTAAATACAAAAAGAGAAAAAAGCTAGGAAAAGCGGGATTTTACTTTTGAACCAAAGTAAAACAACAAGCACAGCTTTAGAGATTTGCAACAGCCAACAATTTAAAAATATACAGGTACAGCATTTAAATCAACTGTACAGTAAAGTTGGCAGCACTGTTTTGACCTTTTTACTCGAGTTAGCTAGCACCTCGATTTTAACTCGAATAGCGATATGACTTGGCTGGGAGAAAATGGATTTTTATATTAATCGATTTTATATTTTAATCAAACAATCGATTTTCCCAAATGCTTTTTGTTCATTAAGTTGACATTTTTATGCAAAACACTACAAATAAAACGCACTAGATAGCGTTGCAAGTAATTCTATTATAGAGCTGCTATTTAAATATCGAAAGCACATGGAACTACGAATTAAATAATCTTTTTAGTAATTCAAACGCTACGCCGAAAAATCGAAAATATCAATAAAAAATCGATTTATAAAAATCGATTATTCTAAAAAAAATTTATTGAATAATCGATTATTTTTTCACATCCCTAAAGTCGGGATAGGAAGAATTTCAGTTCACAGTAGGTGACAATAAGCAAGTTGAGCCTTTGAAAAAGGTCCTATAATAATCTGTACAATTCGTCAGATATTTCATAAAATTAAATATTGTATTTCTTGGAACTACGAATATTACTAAATCGTAATTCTAAATTGTTTTTTTGGAAAATGATCTATACCTTATCTGTGCCGAGGTCACTCACAGAATGAACAAAATGTAAACATAAATTGACCTTATTATTATTAAATAATTTTGATCTAAATTATAATAATTATTTATTGCATTTAGTATATAATCAAGTACGTTTTGAAAATTTACTAACCATTACCGAACATTTGTGCATTCGGATTTCATTAACACAAAGATCTCGATTAATTTCATTAATTTTATCAACAGAAGCAAATTACGTGAACAGTATGACAGTGACATTTAGTTGCCATCATCTTAAAAGACGTCACAAAATATTAAATACGGTGGACAGCGTTTTCGGTAAAAGTAATACAAATAAAGAGAATTCCTAGAACCAACCTCCTTCTATCCAAACCATTGTTCTACCGTTCGCCGTTTAACATAATAATTATCTTGCTCTTTTCACCTATTGAGAAGCGCATAGATTAGAGCAGCAAATTGATTGTAATTTTAATGCGTACTCATACTCATTTGACTTATTATGAATGCATCCAAAAGTTACCTGACAATTAGTGAAATTTTGCGCGCGTGAGGGTACATTTTTTTACGGATTTGGGACGGTTTTTATTATTAAATTCCTAAATATCAATTGCAATGCAAGTGTACTAGGGCAAAATAACTATGGGGGAAGTGAACGATTCTTTCGAGACCACAGACTTTCGGGTAGAGAAATGAAAAAATAATCGATTATTTAATATACCGATTATTTTCTTCGAATAATCGATTCTTATAAATCGATTTGTTGACCATTAATAATCGATTTTAAATTAATTGATTATTTTTATACTTTCGATTTTTTGCCGTAGCTTTGATTTACTAAAAATATTATTTATTTCGTATTTTCAAGTACTTTCGATATTTTAACAGCAGCACTATAATATAATTACTTGCATCGCCATCTAGTGCCTAATATTTCTGGTTCTTTGCATAAATAATGTCAAGTAAATGAACAAAAAGTATACCTATAGTGGTAAGTATAGGCGTTACTTAGTAATGAAAAACAATAAAAAATCGATATAAAAAATTGATTATTTTTTGTATAAAAATCGTTTTTTGGAAAAACGATTTTTTGATTAAAATATAAAATCTATTTATAAATAGACTGATTTTTGCCCAGCCAAGCTTACTTTCGGAACACAAATAAAGTTGATAGTAACGTTCGAGTGAGACAGAAATATACTGTCAATTTCTTTCATAACAATAATTTGTCTCTGTTTGACAAAAAAAAATCAAAAATATCGCAAGTATATCGCAAAGGTATTCTTTTTTTTAATTTTTTTACGGCCTTCGCTTCTTGCCTTTCAGCCTAAATTGCAAATGTACTAGAACAATAGAAGAATGGACGAGGTGAGAACGACAAAAAAATCTGCATCTCTCTCGCTCTAAACGTGTACAACTAAGTGCGAGCGGGACACAAATATACTGACGGTTGGTTTTCACCGAAATTATTTTACATTTTTCTCTTTCTATTTCATATGCTTGGTAACTGGTTACTAATTTTTTAATGAAATTTAAAATATGTATCGCAAATGCTCCATAACCATATAACCAAAAGGAGGTAAAAAAAAATTCAGCGATTTTTCTGATCTCTATTGCTCTACACGTATTCGACAAGTGGGTTATCAAATATACCGGTATCTTGTATTCGTCTTTTTCTATTAACTGCTTATACATAGTGTTACATTAAATAAAATGAAAATCATTAAAATATGTAATAAATATATTTTTTTATCATTTTATATCATTAATGTATAAATTAAATAAATATTAAACTACAGGCTTACTCTCAGAAATATATATTTTTGAAAGCAACATTTAGTTAAAACGACTCCAATGTTTTGTGAAAACTCGTGTTTCGACAAGCCCGAAAGTTTCGCCCATTTTAGGTCGAAACTTAAACTAAGGCCCGAACAAGATGTTTGACCAGAACTGGCCAAATCCGAACTTTTGCTCGATCACTAAACTAATATGTATCTCTATTTAATCTGTAGTCGCAATTATTATGGTACGTCTACACTTTTAAAAATTCACAAATAATTTACTAGATCGGCAATTAAATTTCATAGTGTGGACACATTTTGGGGCCTAGTCCTGGCTGATCTGATAATTAGCAATTTAATAGAGAATTAATCCGAAGTGGTAGAACACTTCGTGGTTCGACTTTGAGGGCACCACTGCTACACTAATTCCTACCTACCGATTGCCGTGTTAAGGAGCTGTGATTTGGTCAGGTCGGTACAGTGGTCCAATTGCTCCTTCCCAACTAGTTGGACCATGGGTTTACTAGGGGCACTCATTTAAAAATAATTTGTCAGCTCAAAAAACTGAATCTTTATGTGTGCATGGCACGTACTTTAACTTAAGTCGTTTGAAGAACGTTTGACAAACGTATAAGGCAAACTAATTTATCCAAGGCGCAGAACTATGTCCTAAGTGTAACAACGCAATTGTAGCCTACCTATTTTTTTTTTTTTTTTTTTTTTTTTTTTTTTTTTTTTTTTTTTTTTTTTTTTTTTTTTTTTTTTTTTCGAGTCGACTCTTACGACAGGCAGGGGATACCGTAGTTCTATTCTGGTCCCGGAACTACAGGGACACCGCGTCGGGGGT
>DWNE01003712.1:0-16253 GCA_018249875.1 Cecropterus toxeus
AAAAAAAAAAAAAAAAAAAAAAAAAAATACAGACGAATTGAGTACCTCCTCCTTTTTGGAAGTCGGTAAAAAAAAGAAAAGCGCGGGAAACGTTAAATTAATGGGAGTGTTGTTTGAAGATACTACATTTTAATTTTTTATTCTCCATTATTTTTAGGCTTGTTATAAATGTAAATTTATTATAATATATCATATTAGTTAAATCTTCTACCTCTGTATTTTCGTAAGTATCTGTTTGGGCAAGTTTTTAAAAAATTCTATCTATATTTGGTCATGGGGACTTAATTCGTAAATGGCGACGTAATTCTAATTTTGGACTTGTATTGATACCTAGCGTTACTAGATAATGCTTTGAATTAAAACCAAAAACAGAATTCAAATATCTCATTTGACGAAACATTTTAAAATCACATTGTATTTAAGTTTGATTCATCGGAATAACAAACACTAACCTAATACCAGCAATAGGTAAGTGTTTTTTTCCCGTAATATGTATTTATTGTATTTATAAAGATGTATTTATAAATATACGTAATATGTATTTATTATTAATCTCGGCTTTAGCACCAAAATTATTACAAAAATATTCTATTTACATAAATTTCCTGCGTATCTGTTATTTTCTTATGAACATCGGCCTACATGGGTTCCAAATAGGCGAGTGGGTAATATCTTATATTACGAGGACCGCCGGATGAGTTACGACCACGGGACATGTCATTCTACGAACAGAAAAATTCTTTTATCGACATTGTTTCGGGAGGATAATATCCACGTCGTTAATCTAAGTTTTTTGTTAACGTCTTATGCTTTCATAAGAACGCTTCTTTTTTCCTTTATATCATTTCGCTGACTATACCTTTTGTAAACCTGAAACTTAATTATCTTATAACACTTATTATAAGAAACGTAATTTTATAATCTTGAAACATACTTACTTTTTACTTTCTGTCATAAAAAAGGATTATTAATTAAGTTACGCATATTAATGTCTTCGGCTCTAGGATCTTAGTTTGGTAAAGTGAGATTTTAAACGTCCCGGCTTGGCTCTTATTGTTTCTGAAAATTTGTTATGTGACGGATGGATTTAAGTAAGGGGGAGGGGGAGGGGGAGTGGTTAAGCCCCTAACCCCTACTATGGATCTACCAGTGATACCTTTTATATAGATATAAGTTCAACAATATCGAGCATAACATAGGCAAAGCTAAATAAACATAGTATACATTAATCTCGTAAGCAGAATGGCTCTAATAAGCTTTAAATTAATAGTGTAATTAGTAGAACATGTAAGCAGTGTATTAATTTCCCCTGTAGTTGCAGATTGAAGCTAGTACGTGAGATGGATAGAGCGGCTTTACAGTAACAAAGGCTTGTTTAAACTTCGACAGAGGCATGCGGCTTGTAACCAAACTATGTAGCTGGTTATTTTTATTAACCTCCGACGGAAACGGGAGCAAATAAGATTAAGCACTTTTAATTTGAATTACCGACATTAATGTAGTATTTTAGCTCCTTATGTATAAATTCTCTATTCCACCAAAAACATTCTGTAAAAAACTAGCCGAGTCAATATGGAGCTGCTTGTTTATCTCTAAAAAGCAATGAAATCTAGGCAAAGTCGTGCCAAGTCTAAGGTTCCTTACTGCGATTTCTTATTATTATAGTTAATGTTGTGTGACTCGGCCGTTGACTTGTACCCTCTAACTTATAAAGAAAGTTGAGTCTTAAGTCTTATCCAGTAAATAAAAGACTCAATACGCGGACAATAGTCAACAATAGTTAAGTCAAGGGCAAGTTTTCTTGCGATGAGATCGCGAATGTTTTTTTTGGGTTTTTCTTTTACTTTATTCATTTATATAGGAATAATTATTTTACAATTACGTGCTTACTATAATTTTAACAGTAGTATCATCTCTTATTTTCATGTCATATTAAATTGATATCAAATCATTAATAACTCGTTACTGTTCTACTGCTGGGCACAGATCTTCTATCGGAATGAGAAGGATAAAGCTTTTTTAGCCAGGTTTAAAATAAAAGGAAAAAAAAAACATTTTTTATTATGCTTGTTTCTTTAAACATCTCTCAGAAATGTAAGTTTTACCTTTTTCTTCACCGCTTTAACAATTAAATAAAAATAAGTATAAGAATATAAATTTAAATCATTATTAATATAAACCAGTTTCTATTGTTGCACGTTGTTACGACGGAGATTTATGAAGCTTGGCTGGAGCGGCTTGTTACAACTTACGGAGAGCACTGCGGTATGTGGATGCTTGCACCCTTGCCTGTTTATTAACTGGAGTTGCGTTCAGATGCTTGTGTTAGGCCACTTGGTTGTAAACTGTCGTTTGTTCAAATTAAATATGTAATAAATAGCAATAGACTGAACTAAAGATAATTATAATTGTAGCATAATTGAAATAAATACATTATCGTTACATAAAGCGCTGTCGCTCTCGCTGTCTATTTGTCTGCTCCGCCGCCTTCTTTTACACTATGCAACGATTTTTGATATTATGTAAGTTTTTATAACAAGCTAATTTTATAGTGAGTAATATACAAGGATACCTATACACAAGGGATTATCATATATATTTTCTTTAGAACGACTAAACCGCGCGAAGAACCAAGAAGTGAAGCACCACCATTGACGATTATTCACCATTATCTATTACATAAAGATACATATTTACGATTATAACTTTCCTCACTTCTGGTGAAAAATGTATGCTCTATTTAAGATATGAAGGTTATCTCGACTGAAATCTAAAATACATTATGTATATATAAATTGAGCGAAGAGTTTTATAAAAATGATTAATGAACTCAGCGGCAGTCTTGCAAGGTCTTTTATTTTTCTAATCTAGTGGGTAAAGGCAGTTAATATAAAATCTCATCTTTTTGATGCCTATTAGAAATAGGACGATGTTTTCGCTTGAGTTTACGAAACTGTGTATTACTGTAGTGAATTCTATAATTGTAAATTGTATGTGGGCTTTTTGCGTTATTTGCAATATATGCAATATTTTTTGTCAAAGCCACTGTGATGACGAAATAATCAATACCTGCTTTTAAAGGTTCTGAGTTATATACGTTTTCGTGTCTTCTAGACTAAAATCATATCTATAAAATATGTAAATATATATTAGCATAGAGTAATTCTTGAAACTTTTATAGTGCGATTCAATGTCGAATGTCTAAAGACAAAAATCACTGCCATTTCCATAAGAATAAAATTGCCCACACGCTAATATGTAACTACTTAATTTCTGCAGAAACTAAGCAAACGTATCTTTCAAATCTCTGGTATCTCGGTACTAAATATTTTTAATCTAAATCCCATCTCCCTTAACGGCTTCGAGTGACCGCATCGGCCTTTCTAATCGCAGTAAGAAACCCTAAAAAGGACAGCAGGTCGCAGGGAATTTTTACTTGGCTCGTTCAAGGGCTATTAGATTTCCTGTCACACGCAGGACCGCCGTCGGCCGCAGACCTTATTTGCCAAACATTGCTATGTCAATGCCAATTTCTTACGCAAACAGTTTCGGCGAACATTATATTTTTTGGCAGGAAAAGTTTGCCGATAACGGGAAATTTTGTCGGAATGGGCGGTGTGTATAAAACTAGTCGCCTGCTAAGCAGATGAGCTTAAAACGTAGAATATTTTATTTGATTACATTTGTAAAAGTACTTATACTTTTAGGTATATTTTTATAAATACGAATTTAATTGACCCGGGTTCGATTCCCGGCCACACAGAAATATTAATGATGAGTTTAGATTTCTGTTCTGGGTCTGGGTGTTTGTATATTCGTCTTTGTGTGTCCATGGGGCTATGAGTGTAGAAAGCGTGTTTTTGTGTTTTAATATTAGAGTTAGGTACAATAAAATGAGTAGGAAAACTACAAATCTTTAGGTAACACCATCACCACACTTATTCCTGCCTACTAACAGAATTGTTATGCTGTTCAGGTCGTGAAGAGTGTGATGAGGTAGATATACTTATCCGAGGCTTTCCAACTTAGTACTCAGAGTTAGCAAGACATCTATGGCTAATCGTAGGTAACACTGATCTTATCTAGGGTTGATTACAGATATCCATGGGCGGTAAACAAATCATGGGCGGTATCATATACCATCAGATGAACTGCATGCTCGTTTGCTACTTCCATACAATAAACTATTAACATCGCGAAAAATATTAAAACAAAAACAAAAATTTTGTTCATAACAATATATTAATTTATTTATTTTAACGTTTAAATGAATATTTAACAAAATAGCCTCGTACAAGTACTATAGTACAATTTTTTTTAGATTACTAGTTTTCATTTCATACCTATATTGTTGTAATAGTAAAAAAAATCGTCCCTCCCTCCCTTTTTCCGCTACTTCCAGGCTCCATCTTCAAAAAATATATAGATAAATTTTATGTCACTCTGCAAGCTACGACGATTCTAATGATATATTATACGCCAAAATCGGTTAAGTCTTTTGGGCCATCGCGCGTGCCAAAGAAATAAATGGACATACCTACATACAAATCAACTAACATACATACATATGCTCCAAAAACATTACCCTCCTTCCGACGCAGTCGTGTAAAAAGGTATCAAGTACAAAAGTAAACTTTGATATACTAAAAATATGTCCATCTACCTTAATAATATCTGGTTCAATTGCATATATCTGATGCCACTTGCAAGTTTATATTAATTTTGATTTTACTAAAAAAGCATTTTTAATTTATACTCCCTATGAAAAATACGAAAAAGCTGTCAAATGTGAGGTCAAAGTAATGGTGGCCGTAGATAAAGAATGACAATTCCCCTTATCACGTCATTAATCTCCCATAAAACTTTCGCTTTCCGCCGCATTGTTCATATGACTTCTTTCATCCAATCCAAACTTTCTCGGGTTCTATTGTGCTCTTATCAGCATTTAAGGCCCTTAACTGAATAGTGCGGAGCGCCCCGGTGGCAATTAACTCGCGTTGCTCATTAGCAGGCCGTTCTTATTCAATACTCGTAATTCGAGCCTAGGGCGAGTTTCTTTGTAACACCTCGATTTTCTGTATATCATGACGTAAGTGCGTTCTTATTTACCTGACATATTCTAATGGTCATCAATTAAACAGACCATTTACCTCTTAACTTTTAAGGTACTTCATTTTGACCTACATTAACATAAGTGACTTAAAATAGAGAGTTATACAGTAAATACGTAAATGTGGTGTATAATATAAATACATAGTTGAAATATTTACAAAATTTCACATATCTATTTTTATTATTAAAGTAAAAGCTCCTTATTCGCGGTTGTTATTTTCCGCAGTATTCAAAGAAAGCCGTTTATTTATACTGACTACATCCGCAAATAAATATTTTGCTGCGAATACTGAAAACGCGAATGCGGAAACCGCGAATAAGAAGCTTTGACTGTTTTTTAATTTTCGCATGTTGTCACAAAAAACATCAACACGTGGTCACTTGCTTTGGCTTTTTAATAATGATCACTATTTAATTAACTAATTATTGTCCATTAGTGGATAGATAATTAACACCTATAAGGGGTGGGTTAAGAACCTTCTTCTTAACCCACCCCTAGCTTGCTTACGCGGCAATGAATGTGATTCCTGCCCTTAGCACCGATTGCACGTAACCTATTTGCCTAAATTATACCCATTTACTTTCCGAAAATGTTATTTTACCTTATTAGGAACTGTCCTAAATAATTATTTTGTACGAGGAAAGTTTTTTCTTTTTCGTTTGGACAAAAGTTTATTCTTTTTTGACTTAAATGACCCTAGTAATAGGAATTCGGCTGTCCGTCTGTCTGTCTGTATGTCACCAGGCTGTATCTCATGAACCGGAATAGCTCCAGATAGTTGAAATTTTCACAGATGATACTTTCGTTGCCGCTATACGAGTATCAACAAAATAAATGTTAAAACAGGATAAAATAAATACCGTACCTTACAAGAAACGTGTATTTTTTACATGTTATTAACAATGGAAACAGTTACACGCTTGAAATATGCACAGAATATTTTGTTATATAAATACTTTAGAAATAAATAATTAATTTGAAATTGAAAAAAATGAATAAGGGGGCCCTCATAATAAGATGGCGGTATCTGCTTCAGGTCTTTAGTTCATGCATCAACATATTTACAAGAAATTTGTATAAACAACTTTTCTTAAAAACTTTATTTTGTTTATAGTATTTTCCTCGGATACTCCTTTGATTTGATATAACATGGTTATTAATAATAGCATTTATAAGTGTTGGAAAACAGATGGTTAATCCTCACCCTAACTTGCTGTACCGACTGGTTGCACGCATCCAATTCTGGGAATCCATTGTCCTTAGCACCTAATGCACGTAACCTATTTACTTAAATTGTCCCCATTTGCTTTTGCCAACTGTTATTTAACCTTGTTAGGGGAACCGTTCCAAGTATTTGTTAGATATTTATAGGAGAAAAATGCGATCTTCTGTGAAGTTAAATTCTTTGGGGGATTCAATTTTGGATACATTGCCAAACTATCGCCTTCTTATTACCTTCGATCACATGGTAAGTTATATTAAAGGTAAAAAGTGAATAAAAAATAAAGTATAGAAAAATATTCGATAAATTAAATTAATACCATTATACATTTTTTTGTTTATAATAATAACGTTTTCTTTACTCATAACCCCACAATAGATTCAGTAACGTGGTTGTTATAGCCACACAAAGAGATACAAACACCTAGAGTTACAACAAAAATAGAAATTTTTCTTTCATACATCGTTTGGTCGAGGATTGAACCCGGAACCTACGTGTCAGATCGCTATGGTGCTCACTCCGTCACGCGGATCGTCAAATATAAGAATTTATAGTATAGAAGAAATTTTCAAAACAATTTTTACAGCATTAATGGTTTACGGTATTAACTGCAATGAAATACGTATTCGGATGAAATAAGTATTTGTTCGGAACATATTGCACGCCGTTATAATTTGCATTATCATTGAATGAAAGCCATAGGTTCCAATATAAAAATAAAACAGCAATACAGAACAAAATGGTCGACGGCTGTTATAAAGCTGGTCACGTCGCTCATTTGTAGTAATTCCCGACGATTCTACTGGTAGGTTTGTGGAGCTGGCCACCTGAGGCAATCTAGGATATCAGAAAATCTTATAGATTATTGTATTAATTCCAAAAAAATAATATGATAAAAATATAATCATGCAGCTGATTTTAAGCCAATTTTTAATTGAATTTTTACCACATTAAGTAAAACTGATATAGGGTTGAAAATATTTTGTGGATAGGTAACTACAACTTTTTAAATTAAAATATAAAAGGTAGATACTTAAACAAACTTCAAGCATTGTATTTGTGTATTTAAATTTATGCAGAATCTATTATAAGTACTTATAAGTCTATATTTATATGTGTTTGTAGATCTCCACCAATCTATCCCTGTAGTTCCGGGATCAGAAAAGCGGGCGGTAAGAGTGGGAGCTAGAACCGTCTAGCCAGGCGATCCCAGGAACGTGTGGTCGCATACCGTCGTAAAAACCAGATGGTGCGTTGGGCCCAGCCGCTCACCTGGGTGGAGCCCGATGGGGCAGCGCGCGCATAGGACTCCGGTGGCGTTCCCTTGGAGATCCCGGAATCCTCTTTGTAATGCTGAGAACGACCACCGGGGGGGTTTTAGTGCGGTAAAAATCCCACATAACCCGTCGTCGCTCCCACGGCGTTGGGTACCTTTTGAAGGTTTCCCTCTCGAGAACAAAAAAAAAGATCTCTACCAATCTAGAAAGTTAAGCAACGTTAGGCGCGGTCAGTAGTTAGATGGGTAGCCAAATTTTATTAAAATTCATCAATATCTAACAAACAAAATTTTGGAAAATAGATTGGCAAAATTAAGTAAGAAAGAAAAATGTTCTTAACTGTATTGTTTTAGTCTAGTTATGTAATGATAATTTCATCCATTCCTTTTTCTCTTTTTGTTTAATTATGCGAATTTAATACAAATCAAATCTTTCCTTAGAAATCTTAGCTATGATATGTCTAAAAAGGCCAGAAAATACTTTTAGTTACAATAACTGTATTTTAATTTACTGAATAGCACCTCATTCGCTGAAACATCTTAAGACTTTCATTCAAAACTTATATCTCTCTATCTGTTATGTAATAGACAGCCAAGCTGATCTAGTGTTTGTGTTAGACGACGTCAAACTTAAGCAAATTTCGGCTGGGTTGAAATTTACCGAAACATTTTCTTAGAGCAGAGGCGTCTGCGGTTCAGCTCGAACAATCTGGTATTGAAAGTAAACACAAGTGGGTGTGCATAGTGATTTACGTTGAGCAAATATCGCGCTATCACCGCCTTGCACTTGCCGTATTTCGCGCTTCACCGCGCTAAGCACCGCATGCTTACGTTAAGCCGATTCAGAATTACCTGTCACATAATCAGTAGAAAAAATTGTTCAGTAAATGCAATCAAGATTCTATAGTGATATAATGTCGGTAAATTTTACATTGAAGATTGTTTATTTTAATATTATTATCATAACATATTGCAAAGAGAGTTTCAAGGCACGCGGTCCTACCGAACAGTAGGTACTTACTTTAAAATGAATGATGGCGTAAACATCATTTTATTCTCGCCACTACTCCGGCACCAGCTTTATAACACCGTGAAGGCCGTTATGGAAACGTAAAAATAGAAAAATATGCAGTTATATTATATAAAAATAATGTTATTACTGTGACATTTTTATTTGTTAACTATCTTCTTATTGTTGTTCAATACGGCACGTTCTTTGAAAAATGTTATGAAGTTTTTCGAAATACACTGCGAATTTTCTACTCTGGATGGACCAAGTTAACAACTATCTTTTACTATGACAATAATGGTAAATCTAAACTTTACTGTCCAAACGTAAATAACTGATGTTTGGAGTTCTAAGCGCGGTCGTAAACGATACAGCTTTCCGGACTTTAGCTGGCTCCCTTGGGATACATTAAAATGTGAAATATCCACAATTCGAAGCTACTCGCGTAATACATTCGATTCTATTTGTTTACGAATATATTAATGGAATTCTACATACAAATAAAATAAAACTGTGCTTTTAAATATTTGTAATTTTTTAGGTTTCCGTATGCCATATAAAGGTAACCCTATTATTAAGACTCCGTTGTCCGTCTGTCCGTTTGGCTGTCTGTTCGTCTATCGACAATGGATGATGTAGAGTTGTGAACAATGGTACGGAAACGTTGGGATTTGAAACTCCAATATACGAAAATGCGTAACGAAAGCAGTTGTCGGCGCTGCAACTAGATAGCGCCATCTAGTTGGACCGCCGACAACTGCTTTCGTTACGCATTTCTGAATCACGCTAACGATTTTACTTCGTAGCTTTTTATAACAGCTCACTTTTTATATATGCGAAATTTGATGTGTGAATATGGGCAGCAGTGATAACTTAATCGACTTTTGAAAAAGGATAAGTCTTAAAATCCTTATGCTGAGAAATATTTTATTATTTATTATTATAACGTTCCACTTCTGACGTGTGTAAATTGCTCACAGAAACTGTTTTATTCTGTAGGATTAATAATTATTTATCTATACCATATCTTATTACCATTATATACCATTATATACCATACTATTATTTATCTTACACGTTTACGTTATATTAACTCTTTTTTACAGTGACTCTGATACTCATGACGTATCACAGTTAAACTGTAATACGTATAAACATTTTCCCTAGCAGTAACTACACGTTTAATTTTGTGCACTGTTTATTTCAAAGTACAGTTTCAATTGTGTCTCGAAACTGCGGCGCTTTTAATAAAGTTCAGAACTTGAACAAGTTTAATCTTGTAAATTATTTGTTCGTTTTAGTGAGAATATATTTTTCAGTTGGTACATCAAATATAATAACTGGCGGAAGTTATTCAAGCTCGAAACTTCCGAGTGCTATGTTATCCTTTTTCTATCGATTTCAGAATGGATACATTCTTGATTTATTTTGTACATAGAGCATTAGAAGAATAAAAAATATGCACACCTTAACTATGAGACTGATTTTGAACTTGATTTTAGAGTAGAGGTTAAAAGAGATACAGTAGCTCGTTAGTTGTAAAGTTTAAAATAGCTACATTAGGCAAATAAATTTTAATGTATGAATATTATATCATAAAAATATTATCAAACGGTTTGTTATACAAGTACCAAACAGCTGTTTTAACAGAAAATAGTTTTAAATAGCAATCCATTATTTCATAATGGAAGGCATATACCTATTTCATAAATGTAATATTGAGTACACATTTATGCTATCTAAACATTATTCTACATTTTACAATACAATGATGAATGAAACGTACAATTTGCCGACAATCTCTGCACTATGTGTATTAAATCGTGTTTATAGCCTCGTTGCTCGTTGAAATCGCGCCTACATTGTGTTTATAACAATGCGATGAACCGAACGATTGTTCAGCCGTTTTAATACACGGCCTTCTGCCTCCACTACAGCATAGATCTAAGGGTTACTACAATCGGCGACGTTTTTGAGCGGTAGTGACGCGCGTTTAATAAACGTTTGCCATATTGTTCTGGTAAACAAATTATCTACGAGTATATCTAATATATCTCATTCTAATTAATTACTACCGCTCATGCATATAACGAAAGAGATAATTGTATACGAGGACTATATAAAGATTGATATGGTCTGGTATATAGACGTTTAAGCTATAAGAAGTAAGTTACAATTCCTCACGAAATACGATAGTGCCATGGTTACATTCTTCCATAGGAGAAGAGAACCTACGAAAGTGACAATAAAAAAACGGACTAAAGCATAGCGAAAAGAGGAAGTGTAACAAAAGTCACACTTTTAAGACTACACAAATGTTTGCAAAAAAATGCCGAGCGTGCAGGACTCCTAACGCCTCCAGGCAGTGTGCCGCTCTGCAAACTTGTTACGAGTAGCCAGGAAGCTCTACTCTAACAAACTTGCGCGAATTACAACACATAGTGTGAACCTATTAAATAATTCACTCTATTACTGAAATCACTTTGACTCATTTTATATTTTTTAAATTTTGTTGCTTACAGTTGCTTACAGATGTCTGAGATTTTTTAATTAACATTTTTTATCATTTTATAAATGAAAATATATTATGTTTTTTGGAATTTTGCGATTCTCTTGTAGCGCCTTTGCGTCCCCCTAGGGGGTGGACTCCCACTTTTAAGAACACTAATGTAGTGGGAGGTCCAAATTTATACCACATATACCAGGGCTGCCTCAATTATATTCAATGGATATTGTCGCGCTCGTACGCATTATTAGATAGCTTATAGCTAGAGCATGTACGTAGTTTATTATTATTGCTAACATTTATTACAACGAAGTATTATAGGCTTTACTATGAAACTCGTATCATAAACTAGTTTTAAGCGATATATTGAACAATATCAATTACTTATGGTATCGGTAACATGAAGGATTATATTATTGGTATAAATATATGGCATGTATTATCACATAGGAAATAAGTATATTTGTAAAGTGTGTTTCAACTGTTTTTAGTTCGTCTGTTGTTTTTAGTTTCGGTTTGAAGGACATGGTCAGGTAGTTAAATATGAGCATTGAGTAGACGGTCATTAATTGCATGAAGTGATTTTGACATTTTTAATTAGATTGTAATAGAGTAAAACACGATAATATTTACGTAATTAAGTTGCTTTTATTGAAAAAAGAACAAGTTGTATAATATATTTTATTTTAGCTTTATAGGAAAAAAAACATGAGAATAGACAATAACATATGGTTTTACATAAAAAATACCCTTATTTTCCATTATTTCATTTTGTTTGCAATAACATGTCTAATGGCAAAAGTTGTACACATCTCATAGATAATAAATTTCTACAAATGTTATGTATGTGTTACTGTTGGTATTGTTTTAAAAATAAATAAAAAAAATAATAAATTAGATAAGATTTGTCTCGCACGGCATGATTCCATCCACCTTAATGCCTATTTGAGCTAATGGATTCCCCTAAAGTGTCTGTTCCTATACTAGTACAATGTACTAACACTGACGCATGGTAATCGACTTTAGGTTTGGGTGGACTTTTGGAATCAGTTTTAGGTTTCAGTTTAAACAGTCGCGTTAGAAACCTGCAAAATGTTACCACAGTTACCATACTAGTAGGTATGTCTAGAATTCCAGGTTCGT
Organism: Cecropterus toxeus; assembly: GCA_018249875.1. NCBI lineage: Eukaryota > Metazoa > Arthropoda > Insecta > Lepidoptera > Hesperiidae > Cecropterus > Cecropterus toxeus. The sequence continues at coordinate 12,270 of DWNE01003712.1, forward strand.
AATTTCATAGTCTGTTCATCTAAATCAAGGATTTTGATACCGTCAACTGAGCAATCCTAAAGTTTTCACATTGGTAAGTATTTTGTTTAAAAAAAGAACTATAGATGACATATGTGAAGTTATTTGGTTTAGTTTGGTTCTCATGCTCAAAATAGTTTGGGAAACCCTGATCTAAATGAATTTAGATTATTGTTAAACAACACACGTACTACTTCTATTCCATAAAAATAGCGATGCAGCTTTTACCCAGTACAATTTACGTAATATTCAACAAAGGTCGATTTAAACCTGCATAATATCTCTCATCAATAGGCATTTGAATAATAGCAGGCGAAGCTATAACACGGATAATATCATGCTTATTGCACTCTACTCCGCCGCGATCAATATTGGAGCCTTTAAGGGAATTGTTTCACTCCCAATGAGAAGCGACTAGCGAGTGAAGCTCAAGTGAATGTGATGTAAATGTAATGTTAAAAAACATACATTATACATTTATTCATCACTTATTACATTATTACAGTTGTTCATCGACTACATTACAACGAATTTTCAAAAATGGGAGTATTGTTAATATCATTTTATATAATTTCGTTCATTGATAAAGGATGGATCGATAATTATACTTACCCATCCATGCATTTTTCAAGTGATTATTACGTATGTAGTTATTTTTTTATGAAATTGCCAGACTATTTTCAGTGCTCCCAGATGTGGATTAAAGTAAATAGATAAATGTCATGTATTTTTAGATTAATAACTTATATTTATAAAACGCAAATGATCGCAGCTTGTAATTTGATACATAAAAAACATTTATTTTACTATGCCAATGTCTATAATCATACTTTTTGTTAAGGTGACTCTGTGGTAAATTATCCTACAAAATTTGCAGTAGAGACTACTTTTGTATATAAGAACAATAATAATAACACAATATTGTACTATCGTTTTTCACTCGTCGCTTACCACGTTGAAGTGTGACAGGTTAATAACCGGACGCGTACAAATTCCGATAAAACCGAAGATATTTCCTGTATTTGGAATAAACGATAGAGATGAAACGCAAATCGCTGTTATTGAATAAATAAATAAACGATCAGCATGAAGACCAAGGGCAAAGTGATTTACTTTTATTTCTACTATTGCACTACAAGGCAATTGAGGATGCCGTCCGCTTAGTAATATTATGGATATTTCGCTGCCCAGGGACCTCGATGAATACATTTTGGTTTTTTAAATATTCATAACTTGAAGAATTATGAGAAAAAATATTATGAAGCGTCACGTGAGAGTTAAAGGAAGTAACGTCATTCAACATCTGTACACACATGAGGGCTTTTTACTTCAGTTTCGTTAGTAATAAAAATTAATGCACGTAACAACATCTATCGATAATGTATGGATTAGCTTATATATTATGGCTTCCATAGATTATTTGAAATGAAAAATAGCGTTTGCGTTTCTATTTTCATGAAAAAACGTTTATTTATTTATTTGAATGAGAAGGTGCTTACTTACTTCCTACGGCGCTATAACCTTTTGTCTCCTCAACAATATCTCTTCTCTTCGCTCTATTCATTGCTACCTTCTTCCTCGCTGTTTTATGCCGATGGTCGTGAGGTCCTCTTCCACATAGACTGACAAGGTATTTAGCAGTAATTTGAACATCTACGTTAAGAAGTACTAGTAGTAGTACTGGGTAGCACGAAGTTCGCAAGTAACGATATCATCGCCGTACTAGTTGTAGATACTTATGTCTTTTAAACTACTCATACGTTAAAGTGATATATATTCGCTCGGAATATTAAACGTCCGTAAAATAATATAATAATTTAAACTGAAATTCATGTAAGTTTAATTATTTATAAACATTCAGTTACTTAAAAGTGAGGTAAAGAATGGTATAAAACGTAAAATACCCCACTGGAGTGAGCGCGAACATTTGGCACCATCCGCTCGCTGCTGCATTCTTAATGCGCTGCTGAGCCCGTTTTATTAATGTCATGTTTGGACTTTTGGACCAAGCAGAATTCCACATCCTATTTTTATGTTATATATTTCCGAGCGCTAAAGTTTTAATGGTTATATTAAACGACAGTATTTAGGTACATTGATTGTTAGAAACATATAGAAGATGTAAGATAAACTGTATGTTTTGAAAGTGGTAGAACCCTTTGTAGCTTAACTCCGGAAAGACCACTGCTAAACCTATATCGGCCTAATAATAGCAGTGTAAATGCTGAGTTTTGGTCTGAAGGGTGTGGTAACACATGCGTGCAACACATTCTGTGGCCAACCTGAAGTAGGAGTTTGATCTTACCTAGGGTCGATTACAGATGGCTATGAGCGGCAGTGTCCACTTACAATCAGGTAGATTGCATACTCGTTTACTCATTCAATGTTAAAAAAATGAATAACTCTGATACGGGCAAAGGGTAATAGGTACTTACACAAAGAAAGTTCGTTTTTCTACCCAAGTTTGTTCTTTTGTTTAATAATACAAGTTATTAACTTGTATTATTATACAAAATACGCCTCAAAATCTCTGAATCAAAAATTGTTAAATAGAAATGTTCATTAAACATTTCTATTTAACAATTTTTGATTCACAGATTTTGACGCGTAACTACAAGGGGTAACACTCCGTTCAGGCGAATAAATTGATTGGCTGTTGTACGCCACCTCGCGAGCGTGTTATTTAAACCCAAATTTGATTAATAAAAGTTAGTATTACATACTTAGTGTTTATTGTACTGTAGTTAGTAATTTATTATGACTGAATTTAATTTGTTTGTAGTAATTTATTATGATCTTTAAGTATTGATAACAATGTTGATAAAAAAACTGTATTATCACAGAAGATACCTAAATATAAACATTTGTTGATTATTTTTAACAGGCAGAGTGTATATAGTATATAGACACAGCTTCTATTATCAGTCCGATAGTATGCTACAACTTATCAGCTGGTTTTGGATTATAAAAGTACTCTTAGCAGAACCATACGCACCAGTACGACATTAGGGTTGCCGACAAGATGAGTATAATACGTCTAAAGAGATCACAGATGCTAATTTCTGGCACACGATCATAAAACTTTATAGGGATTGAGCCAGTTTTTTTAAATCTAAAAATAGATTGTGCAATTCTAATATCGAATAGTAGCAAAAATAACAAAACTTTTATGTTAACAAATTGATTGGATGTCGCGTGGCTTGTCCGACTTACAGATTTAAGCCGGATTTAAACTATGAAGTAGCGTAGTAGCGTTACTAGTACACATATGGCTGCAGAACTTTTTTTGGGCTCTGCATCGCAGAAATCTCCTCTAACAACTAGGGAGCACTGGAACATACTCCACCACTTTCCTCCAATGCGAATTGGATGGATATATTCAAACTTATAACATTACAAGACACAAGCAATGGAGTTCTTTAATCTTCGCATATTTGTGAATATGAGTGAACAAACCTAAGTTATGATTTGGAACAATAAGAAAACATATAAATTGACGCATTCAGGTTATACGAGCAGTGATAGCCTAATGGTTAAAACTCGTCCTCTGAATCTAGAGTCAAAGATTCAAATCCCAGGCGACACTGATTTTTCTAAAATTATGTCCGTCTTAGAATTTAATTATCACTGCTTTACGGTGAAGGAAAACATCGCGAGGAAACCTGCAAATCTAGGAGTTCTCTAAAAAAAAGAGTTCTCAAAGGTGTGTTAAGTCTACCAATTCGCACTGGGCCAGCGCGGTGGACTGTGGCCTAATACAGAGAGTATTCTGAGAGAAGACCCGTGCCCAGCAGTGGGACAATTATGGGTTGACGACGACGAGGTTATACAACTGGCTGCGCACGGAGCTCGTCTGATAGATACTTGAATACACACGCATATATAACGTTTTTTTTTTTTATAAATATGAAGTAGCAAACGAGCAAGCAGCCCTCCTGATGGTAAGTGGTTACTGCCGCCCATGGA
>DWNE01003713.1:0-16249 GCA_018249875.1 Cecropterus toxeus
TTGACCCTCCTTCTGACGCAGTTGGGTTAAACTAAAACACATTAAACATTAAATTTAATTAAATTAATTATTTAATTAAATTTAATTAAACAAGTCCATTAAAAAGACACCTGTATTATAGCATCCTTACATATCGTCCCTTACAATGTTTATTCCCTTAGAATCATTCTGGACTGTAAACATAAGTGAAAATGTAAAGGAACATAATTTTTTGTTTCATACATTCTTATATTAGAACTAATTAACCAATTCCTCGACATTATGTCGAATATTCCTGTCAGCGTTTTTTATAAACCGCATGGTTTGGATTTCGCCATCCACGCAAACTTGAAAAAACACACTGTTAATACAATATGTTGATTTTTTTTTATGAAACATTGATAAAGTAATTTTGTATTTAATATTGAGCTGACACTAAATATAAATGTGCAAACATTTGCGCAATTGGCAAATTGTTTACACATTTGCACATGGTGCAATTCATCTACTTTCAGATCAAAGAAAGGTTTCGCGTTACACAAAGCATAGCAAAATGGGCTGTATAATGATATTATAATTAAACGCTTTCTACACTCATAGCTTTACATTAAGATGTTTTCTGTTTCTGACGACCCACGTGGCCGAGCGGTTACCATACCGATCTAACGCGCAATGGATCCCGGATTCGATCCCCGGCCAGACTGGCACCTGAATTATGAGTTTAGATTTCTGTTCTGGATCTGGGTGTTTGTGTATTCGTCTTTGTGTCCGTGGCACCCACGACACAGGAGAAAATCTGAGTTTGGGGCTATGAGTGTAGATAGCGTCTTTTTTTTCTGTGTGGTGTACTCATACAAAGACGTCTACACAAACACCCAGAACAAAAACAGAACTCTAAATTCATCAGTCATATTTATGTCTGACCTCATATTGAACCTGGAAGCTATTGCATGTCAGAGTGGTATAGCAACTACCCCGCAGATACGTCACATATACAAAATATGCACACAGAAAACAAATTGTTTGTCGTTAAGTAAGCATATATAATGTAAAATCTTCCAAAAACCAAAATAAAATCTGATTGATTTAAAATAATCACAAGATCAGCAATAACCAATGTTACCTGAGTGCCACAAAGTATTGTACACACAAAGAGTGTTAAGCGTTCAAAACGTAAGTATCAGATCTTATCAGGACATGTAAATTACTGAAATTCCTACTATGTGCAAATTGTATTTCAAGCAATTTTTTGCTATGCAGTGACTTTTTTGGTCTGAGGAAATTAGCTATACAATAAGGAACATTTACATATCAATTAAGGGATATAAAAGAAAAGATGCTTATGTTTTAAAGATGCAGATATACCCTTTCATGTTTATTGAGGGTGTTACAGCTTTTGACCTGTATTTTTATGGTTATAAGATTGAAGTAGCAAACGAGCATGCATGATGGTAGGTTGTCACTGTCGCCCATGAACATCCATCAACAGTGCCATAGAGAACAAGGGTTATACCTGAAGCTGTTCACAGATGTGTTGCCACTTTTGAGGTCTAAGTCTCATCAAATGCAGTCAACCTGCATCAGCACTATCACCGAAACGCAAGAACTTCTTCAGACTAGAAATATAGCAGTTGTACTTCAGTTGAACCATACCAATTCTACCACTTTCAATTTACATAATATCAGTAAAAAACATTGTTTTAGATTTAAGCAGTTTTTCTTGTACACCCCTCAATAAGTACCTTACATTACTGTACTCTACAAACAAAAATTATTCATTATAAAGTACTATTAATATGTTTCATTTAAGCACTAACCTAATTAGAATTTTTTTAGTTCCTTCAATCACAACTCATTGACTCAAATTATCACGAGTTCACACAAATATAAAAACAGTTCACGATTGTGAAATCTCGTTCACTAACACTAATCGTTGTCATTCAAACTCCATCAAGGCCCCTTTGAGCATATACTCCTCTAATTGTTTGTCCAGCGCTAATTGAGACGTCGCCATATACTCATCTAGTTGGGCGTCTAGTTCTTCTTTAGTGGGCACTGTTTTTCCTTGCTGGTTACGATTGCCCTGGTTGGTGGATTGGTTGTTACGGTTGTTTTGGTTGCCGGATTGCTGTTTGCCAGTTTGCTGATTGTTATTTTGTTGGTTGTTTACTCGACCTGGATGAAAGATACAAACTGTTATAGATTTTCATTAGTATTTGTAGTATCCTTGAACAATTCTTAATTATTAATATAGAATTTGAATTCTAGTTTATCACCTGAACAATTATTATAGAATTTTAAATTGTAATTAATGTTATTAAGGTGAAAGTTCGTGAGGATGGATGGAAATTTCTAATGCAAAAACTATTAATTGAATTTGTATGAAATGCGGAACATAGATATGAGAATGTAGAGTCAATAACCAACCTCTCCCCCTGCCCCTCCCCCGCAGCCCCCCGCGGGCTCCGCGCGGCCGCTGCAGCCGCCCGCCCTGCGGCCTGCCCGCCCGCAACCAGCCCACCTGCTGCTGACGACCTCGCCCTCTGTTCACCAAATATTACCCCATTAATTACAGTTAACATCATCATTTCTCAATCATTTACATGTTACAATCCATAAAATAGGCCAAAAATTCAAGCAAAAAACCATTATACTCTCTCTCTATTGAATTAACACTGAAAAAATAAATAAAACCCTCTACACTTATATCCTCACAAAAGGATTTTCTTCTATGTTGTGGGAGGCATGGACACAAAAAAAAAATACTGTTACACCCAAATCCAACACATAAACTCTGTCTGGCCAGGAATCAAACAGGAAACTCACTCCGTATCAGATGTCATCATGTTGTCAAATTATAAGAACAGTTTGATCAATGTATGCATTTAAAGTTATTAATTTTTGTCACTATTTAATTATTATATGTTAAAATCAACTGCTATGGTTAAAATTTGACACTCGATCTCAAGTTTTATATATAATTTCAGTCATTATTTTTGGTATAAATATTTTTTTATTATTAAAATGAATATTGGCTTTTATTTTTTAAGCATATTCTACAATATAAAATCGATTTAAAGTACTTTAATAATATATATTTACCTCATTCTTCCCCTCAGGGGACCGATGCGGCCACCACGCCTCACAAAACCACCGCGGCCGTGCCAAGATGCCTGAGATAGGTTACTAACAGAACCTGCTCTGCTGTAATGGGACATATAATCTTCTGTAAATAAAATTTAATAGCAATACACAATCTACCCGTACCGGATCTTCTCAGTTGAGGTCATGTTCCAGTCCGGTGGTAGTGTAAGGAAAAATACTGTCAATGACAATTTGTAAGTATCCTCGTAGGCCTATACAAAATAAAGATATTTCATTTCATTTCAATTATTAATGTAAATGAAATGTTAGGAATGTCCATAAGTTGCAGTAACTACTTATCACTAAATGGACTCCATTACTTGCTAATATTATTGTCTCACTGCTGAGCACAGGACTTCTCTCAAAATGAGAGAGGTTTAACCATAGTCCACCGCACTAATTGAATTGGTAGACTTCACACACATTTGACAACTCTCAGTTGTCCCTCTCTCTCAGTTTATTTAGTATAGGCCTATGAGGCTACTTACAAATTGTCAGGTACAATATTTTCTTACACCAAATCAGAACACAACCTTAATTGAGAATGTCCAGCAAAATAAACAGCAGCTTTCTTTTTTCCACATAATCAAATTATCTATAAATAATATGTTTTTTTTTTTAATACTTATTATTTATTCAATGTATAATGACAGTGTAATTGTATTAACTATGTCAACAGATTATAAGTAACATTTCAAAAACATTACGGATTCTCCAACTAACCTCAAGTTACCATTTGATTGTCGCCATGGGATCCTGTTCCTGAACTGGCCGAGACTCCCAAAGCTGTTGGAACGCTGCAATCCGGGTAAGTTGCCGTCGCTACCGAATCGCCGGAGCCCTGGCATACCCAGTCGTTGTTTTATTGGTTGATGCTAGAACGAATGTTTATTTATAATCAACCTGATGCTAATAGTCTGTAATAAGAAAATTTAACCTGCACTACAGCTACAGGTTAGTGATAAAAACAGAATAGAGAAAACCAAAACATGTAGGTACCTTATAAAAAGTGTTTTCCACTTACCCGTGAATTCATTTGGAACATACGTAGAGTTTGATTAGTAGGAAGCCACTTTTTTACGCCAGCACTCTGGAAGTTGGTGGAGGGTCTCCGGCGGACCTTTGCCACCCGAGCGACGTGCTCGGCGGTCATTATCGCGAACCGTTCGCTTAATGATATACCAGTGCTTTGTAAACCATGCACTTTTTCGATCCCCATTTCGCCGGGTATCATATTGACACAACCACAACACGATACTTGTACGAACTAATAATTATTTATGTAAACCGTAAAAATAATATTAATCACAAAAGCTATAACGGATCGTTCGATTAAATTAACCAAAGGATTCTATGATTTCACAATTCACAAAACCCGATCACAAAAATACGAATGACGCTTCGCGCTCGCGCGAGTGAAACTGGCCACAGATGTTGTTCATATTTATACCACAGATTAACCTAAATACTTATAGAGAAGAAAACTTGAAAAAGTGCAAAACAACATAAAATGTATACCAACATTTTAAGATGGCATGGCCATTATATAGGACGCACATGGAGTATATTTGACAATTGATACTAATATATTCTCTATGTGTATCATACATTGGCAAACATGGTATATAAATACCACGTCTAGAACCGTTACAAACATTTCGTTAATATTGATTATCTTAAATATTCTGCGATGTAAAATTTCACGTCTTTATTGCACGATTTCACATGGATTATTAAATTATACTAAACATAAATCACTAGAATAATACAACAAAGTTAACATAACTTTTTTGTTTTTTCCTGTTCCCTTGATTTCATTAGATTTCATTAATGTATCAACTCAAGTTAACAATACAATGTACAAAACAAACGTAAATACTGGCAACACTAAAAAAAAATTAATGTTAAAGAAAGAAGAGAAATATATATATATTCATCTCCATATATGTATTGAAATTCACGATTTTTCTTAATATATTTAATTAATTTTTAATTAGAGTGTTAGAGTTAAATTAGAGTGCAGCCTAAAAATTTGAAGAAATAATAAATATAATCAATGTCAATGTCAAAAATGCCGAATCCTTTTATGACAACGACAATGACATGTTATGACTTGTGGTGTTTGGTAACATAATTTTCCATGTAAAATGAGTGAGTAATGATTTCATCATAATTATGTATAAATAAATGAAATAAAAGTGTGGTTTCAGATTCCCTGATTCAGCAGGATCAGGTTCTATAACGCGCTAAGTGCGCGCATGCATTTTTCAGCTGTGCATAATTTAATTTTGGAACGTCGTTAAGATACTAACTTCGCGATGCTCGCTTGCCATATAAATAGGGTTGATTTGAGCGGGAGGATCATTTCGATCCAACCAACGATGTCGGAGGTTGCTAACGGCTCCCCATTCGACGAAGATTGCTTGTTAGATATGGACGCATGCTATGAAACATTTGACAAAGATGGGTAAGTTTTGTTTTCAAACTTTTACTTTTATTAAAAAAATAGTAGGGTAATTAAATTAATAAATAACCAAGGCTATTTGTTCTCATTTTCATTCATTTAATTTACTTTCCTATGAAGTTTATGTTTAATAATAAATTATAAATTTATTCTTTAAAGTGTGAACTAGTTTAAATTATACTTGAAAATTGAATTGATACGTGAAATTATACTTTTTTATGTAGTAAATATAAAAACCTTCTTAAATTACAAATAGGTACTACGCAAGTTACAGCATTTTACTTTCAACATATTAAATAACTCTTTAAAGTTTATTTTGAAAAATTTTTAAGGAGTTTTTGTAATTATTTGTATATTTTTTTAAATATAAATATAAGCAAATAAAACAAAAATTAAATTTTATATTTGTTCTTTCATTGCATTTCTGCACCTTGCACCTTCTTGTATGTGTGGTCAATTAAAAGTTTATAGCACAAAAATAGTTTTTATTTATGATCTTTTTATGCACTATACACATGACTATAATTTTATTATTTGCTTAGGTCTCCTGAACATGAAGAGATTTTAAACCATTGTTTATCATGCTGATCAAACAGACTTACTAGTCAGAATTTTTTATAAAACTACACAGCCTTTATGGTGCACCTTGGCCTAGTCTTTTCTCACTTTGAGATGTAACTCTATCCCAGCAGTGGGACATGAATGGTTTGGCAAAACAATGCTTCAAATAGATTGAAATGTGATTGAAGTGATGAAATTGAAATGTGACATTATTTACAATTTGTTTTATTGGCATTTTATAGAGGAGCTTACATGTCTAAGTAGGTAGCTTTCTCATAATGTACACTCCATATTGCACTCAAACAAAAATAATTTGTCACACATAATAATATAATTGAAAAATATTGCTGGATTTTTGAATTTGCATTTAAGATAGAGGTCGATAAATGGGGGCAAAAGGGCTCAAGAACTCGTCCAACATTTAAAGTAATGTAAGTCCATCAGTGACCTTTAAGGGGTTTAGCAAAGTTATAATTAGGAATTATTATTAGGTTTTTTCGTATTATTTCTAGTCTTTTTAATAAGTCTATAATATATTATGTTACCCTGTGCCTCATACACCTTTACCCATAATACCATGATTTAGAAAAATATCATACATCCTTTTTGAACTTGAGCTTGAAAAGCCAAAAAATATACAGAAGAAATGAATATATATAATTACTAAAAATTAAATTAAAAAAAAAAAGTACAGACGAATTAAGAATCTCCTCCTATTTGAAAGTTGGTTAAAAAGAGATAAATGTATAAATATTCTAACATTTTGATTTATTTAAAAACTTGTTAAAAACTCTTCCAAACATAAAACTGTAAGAGTTATAATTTTCCTCCTTTATCTGGGTATTCATGTCTTGTGTTTGTGTACACTCATGTTCACAACAAAGAATCATAAACATGAAATATCAACTTAATATGCCATTATGTTTGTGAACCTAACCTTGTCTTTATAGATATACTTTGTTCATATGTAGACATCCTATATAAATGTAAATTCAGTTTCTATTTTTATTAAACTAAAATACCTAGATATCATGTAGTCCACGTAAGTGGCCACTGCCGCCCATGTACTTCTATAAAGCCCAAATAAGTTTATAAATCTAAATTGGCCACATATGTGTTGCTTCCCCATATGGACTTAGTTGGAACCCCTTATATACTAATGGTCTCTTTCTTAAAACAAGAACTCAACACTGTTGTTATTAGGCGCAAATACGAGTAGATACAGCGATCGTGGCTCCGAAGTCGAACTACGTAGTGTTTTACCATCTTTCTACATTCATCCATCAGTATTTTAAGTACCACTGCTGTACATAGGCCTCTCGAAACGATTTTGCGAATAGTCGACATGCGTGTTGTTGACCGCGATACACGGCTATCACCTGAATTAGGTCCCTTAGTCATATCCTACGAAGTCCAAGGAGAGACGGTGTAGTCTTCAAGACTAACGATACACGCATCTCCCTACAAAATAAATGGATTTTCCAGGGACGGGAAGTTAAACTTCGACGAGTTCCGGCTTATTTGTAAGGCGTTGTTTCGGAATGACAAGGGGCATATTTACCCGCTGCCGGAGGAGCGGGCACGCCACGTGTTCCAGGTGTTCGACAAGAATGGCGACGGGTACATCGATAAGGAGGAGTTCACCTTCTGCTGGAATCATTGGATCAAAGTGGTAGGTTAATATATGCTTTTAAAGGTGCACCGTATGTCATCCTTAACCCCATTTTAACCATAGACTTGTAGCCTAACGCGAGAGCCATAAACATTTCCATCAAGCGTTTTTAAAGCATCAGCGCTGATCGTTAAAGCCAAATGTATGTGTCCGGATAAGGTCATGAAGATTCACTGTCAATTGTTGCGTAATTTGCTGAAATTCACTGACTCATACAGCGCTAAACGAATGTTTCTTGGTTGAACAGTTAGGGAATAAACTTTGGTGTCTCAAGTTGAAGGTTCAAGTTCTATGCTAGACACGTCTATTTTCAAGTAAATATGTATCACATATGTTTATAATAAACGAAAACAAAACATCGTGAAGAAACTTACATTATTGAGTTTTTATAATAAGAAAAGGAGTCGGGGAAATTTTTAGTCCACTAATCCGGAATTGGTACAATGCTACCATTCTGCTAACCTGGTTTAAATAAGAGCTTAAACCAGGGGTCGGTAATTTAATAGCGCGGACAACATAATAACTACCTGAGATGAGAAATGCGAACTGCAGTCACTGAAATTGGACGACGAAAAAAATTGACGATCCTAAAAACAATTAACAGATCATAAACCGTGACCCGTTTGTACGTAAAATAACAGTGTACGTTGCAACGATAGGGAGGAATGTAAACAATTATTGTTTTGAGGAAACGTAAAAAACTGGCTCTAAGGACACAAGCAGAAACATATAAAGCAGTAGCCGCTGCATCAACACGCGCATGAAGTAAGTGCAGTTCGACCGGGGAAGTACCACCGGCACATCTATCTCTAGCGTGAAGCTGTTATGACTTTTCGGTAGAAGGTTGTGGTTGCCGGCTCACTTGTATATGAGGCCATCCCAGGCCTCGAGAGTAGCAACGCATCTGTGATCGACTTCACATAGAACCACTATTCTATATGAAGATGCTTACAGACCGCATATAATCAGGTGGACTGCATGCTCGTTTGCTACTTCAATCTGATAAAAAAGGAAATTTGTAACAAAGTTGAGATCCCTAACTGTATCCGTGTCTGCGGGACTAGACACCAATGATCCGCATTACGATCTGTAGCCGCGGGTCTCTTATTTAAACGATCCGACACAACTCTAGTAGTAATATAAAAGTGATTTTCAGATAGTGCGCCCGGTGAGCGCCTTCCTGATAGTGGACGTGCAGAACGACTTCATCTCCGGCACTCTCAACATCAGCAAGTGCAATGCGCAGCAGGATGGCAGTGAGGTAAGTCTAGATAAGTATACAGTACTAATATGTTGACTTTTAAGCCGTCCGTAAATGCAAGGGTGCATCTTGCTTTTATTTCGGTGTTTACCTCTGCTTGGATTGGATAATATAATTTTACACATATAAAAACGAATTTTAGGATAACCGGTAAAAATTTAACTTTTGCTTCAGTCTCACCTATCGCGTAAGTTCGGGGTATTATCTATTTTACGAAATTTGTAGAAAATTTGAGTTGACGGAAAAAACGCAACGTGATCATGATTTTCTCAATTCAATCAAAACAATGCAGGGTGGCAAAACGATTATTGATTGACCGGGGAGATACAGCCGGTACACTTATTTCTCACGTGTAGCTTCTTGCGTGGGACAGAAGGGTGTGTTTGCCGGCTCATGTGCATATAAAGCAATCATCTTAGTCTTTAAGAGTAGCAACGCATCTGCGATAGTCATCAGATAGTTCCCCTGGTCTGTATAATGTTGTTTTTGTCCAGGGGTGGCATTTACCATCATGTCCACCTGCTCGTTTGCTACTTCACATTAAAATAATCTCGTATTGCGTATCCAGAACAAACCTACCCTTTACCTTTGCGTTATGCAAATATTTCGCTAAACGGGCGCAGATCACGAACTATTGAGTAATATTATGCTCTGTACGATTTAATGGCCGTGGATCCAATAAAGCGATGTGTGTCTAAGTTTAGATTTCAACCCTTTTTTCATGAATTTCAAAGAGAAATCGGGGGACAGTAAACATCTTGAGGAAACTCTAAGTACCATGGTTCGATCGAGTACCACTATTACACCTATTTCGAATGTGAAGTCCAAACGTTTCTTTGGAAGGGTGCGAAAGCCGGCTGACTCAATACGAGTCCACCGCCTTGGGACGCAGGAGTGGAAACACACCTGGCATCTTCCAGGAAAAACCCCTGTTCCACCTATGGGTGGCACTAACCACTTACCCTTAGGTAGACTGAGTGCTCGCTTGCAATTCTAGATATTTGCATGATGATACACCGAATACCTTAGTAAGTTCTGAAGGTCATATTTTCAAAAACGAGAAATTCCATGAAATATGTCGCAAATGTCAGAATCAAAGAAAGCTCAGATATTATGCCCTTAAGATTTAGTGTAAGTATTTATATAGAAATCAAATTAAGAGCCTCCTCAGTTTCTGTGCAATTACTTTTCGTCCTCCTTTTTTCACGCGTCACAATATTTAATTGAATGTGACGTCCACCGATCGGCAAGCAAAGTGGTATAATAGACCCTATGGCCGTACGGCCTGAAAAATACCGATTCATGGGTGGATGGGTGAACAGGTTGGACTACTACCACCCCAATCCAGACCAGGTGGTCTCAGGTGGTAGAACCAATGTAGGTAGATCGGGGAAGTACCACCGCCACACCTATATCGAGCGTGAAGTTCTTGCGTGAGGAAGGGTGTGGTTGCCGGTTCACTTTTATATGAGGCGACCATCTCAGTCCTCGGGAGTAGCAACGCATCTGTGATAGACTTAATTTAGAACCCCTGTTGTCCATGGGCGGCAGTAACCACTTACGATCAGGTGGGCTGCTTGCTCGTTTGCTACTTCTTATTTATAAAAAAAAAGACCATACCATAGTCAACATCTGAAGAGTCTTAAACAAAGCAGAAAATTGAAAATTGGGAGTACGCTAGCTTACAGAAAATATAATGTGTACATATTTTTCATCAGACTTCAGTTCAGAAGGCGGAAACACAATCACACAACTACATACATATAGTACACACGTATACGTGTACGTAGTTGTACACCCGTGCACACAAACGCACCTTGTATGTAGGGTTGCACATTTTTCAACAATTAAATTAAACAAAATTAAAAAAAAACGTTTGTACTTTCAAAATAAAGTATAATTTAGGCTTTTCCTTACTTTTTGGCCCGATTTTTATCAACTTTCATGGACCGAGGTAGTCGAGTCAGCGAAAAAACCTACATTTTTTTTTTTTAATCTTCGACAGCTGTGTCAATTTTGACGAGCAAAAAAAGGTCGCCAGCGAGGCCACAGAAACCTAATAGAATTGTATGGAATGTTGTTTCATCTAAAAATACTTACGACCAAAAATTTTAATTGCAAAATAAAATATTTTCGTGTACTTTATTTTTCTCATAAAGTACAATACTTTATTATAAAGTACGGGTGGCAACCCTACCTGTATGTAAGGTACACACACACGGCCATAACAATGGGTCTCGCATGTCGCTAATCAAAGGGCGAGTTTGTTTGATCGATGGATACTTGCGATTATATCGTTTATCTACAACTGGTTGTGCTCGCGGTTTTGTCTGATTTTCCATAGAAAGTTTTTTAAACAGATTGTAGAAGCAAACGAGCGTGCAGTCCACCTGATGATAAGTTATTACTGCTGCACATGGACATCTGTAAGCAACTTCATATAGTACAGGGGTTCTATCTGAAGTCGATCACAGATGCGTTGTTACTCCCGAAGACTGAGGTGATCGCCTCATATATAAGTGAGCTGGCATTGGCAACCACACCCTTCCCACATAACGCAAAAATAACTTCACGCTCGCGCTTCACGCACAGTACGAGCACACAAACACACGAATACACGAACACGCAGACTTACAAACTAAATCAAAATTCTCTGGCTTGGCTGGGGATCGAATCCGAAACACTTTGCGTGTCATAGCAGTATGGTGGCTGCTGATCCTAGTGGGTCGCCAAGAAGACGGTTTAAAGTTTTATAGATTAGTTTATTTAATATATATTACCAAATAATTTTACAAAAAATAAATCTAAACATTACTGTATTTTCTTAACTCTACAATTCCGTAAAAATCATCCGTAACTGTAGCAAAGCAAAAAGTATTCAATATCAGTAACCATATGTGAATCCGTGTGAATTAATATTTGACATATCCATATCCAGATCCAAAATTCCATGTCCATAACATCCACATAAGTAATTAATTATAACTATTTTAAGCTTAAAAAACATAACGAAGAAATCTACGCAACTTAGGGTTCTTTGAAAAGTTCTTAATGTTGTATGAAGTTTACCTATATGTACTTGGCCAGCGCGGTGTAAAGACCAGTGTACAGAAGAATGACAATAATAGTTTAATGAAAAATCCAGTATCGTAAATGCACCATGAAATTATTATAACAAGTACATACACTTGGTATAACAAATCGTTTCAACTCAGTTCCGAGAATAGATGAAAAACATAGATAATGCTAGACAAAGGCTTGAAAGGACAAGAATCGCTGTTATAGGTACACAATTGCAATTCTGGCTAATATCAACTACGTAGGTACGCAGGGTACGTCCCCGTAGTGATGTCATGAATCTATCGATACTTTCTTGGTGGTAATCATTTTTGTAATACTGCGTGACATATATTGCATAATAGTTTCTTCTTGTTCTCGAGGGGCAAACTTTTCCACACTAAAACCCCCCGGTGGCCGTCATTCACGCTGCGAAGAGGACTCCGGGATCTAATGGAAGTCCGGAGTCCTCCGAGCGCATTGCCATATTGCATAATACTGCATTTTTAGGACTAGAATGACTGGTTCGACAAAAACGGTTGCAACTTTTTTTATGTGCCACTGCTGCGTACGAGTCCCATCTCTAGGTAAGCCTAGGTGCTAGGACCAGTACCAATAGTTTGACCGGAGAGTTATCAACGGTCAGTGTTTGTTATGAGAAAACGTAATAAGCTCGTACTAAGAAAACTCTTATATAATCGAATGATAATAAAAAACGTGTGCTTCTCAGGACACCCGACAGATGTGATAAACTAATCTAAGTTGAACTATTTAATATTGAAATCGTTTAACTTGAGAAAAGCTTATATGTTTATCGCACACCTTACACTGAGTCATGCGAAGAGAGTGGGTTAGAGTGAGAGATGAGGAGCCTGCCTGCCGCTGCCGTATGCGTGAGAGAAAGGGAAGCCAGACAGACTGCCGTTACGCATTACGTAACGAAGTGGTTTACCCTTCCATAAGAAGTTATCACTTCAATAGATGAAATGAATTTATCGATACATTCGATGGAAATATCGATAATATATGTAAGCGGTTTCACATCACTGTTATCGAGTAAGATGCGTCATTCTTCACCCATATGAAACGGCTATAAGCTGTTCGTAGGTATGAACACAGGCCAATGCTTCAGTTGGTACGGATATTATGCATACAATTATACCTAACCCGACATGGTCAATTGATTCTTAATTAGTGTATTTAGAACATCGTTGTTTATTGTATACATCGTTGTGTCCATGGCACCCACGACACAGGAGAAAATCTTACTGTGGGGCTATGACTGTAGAAAGCTGATGTTTATGTTTATGAATGGTTCTTCACAACTCGTGTAGTTTTGAAGAAGGAAAACTGACCAAGTGCGAGTCGGACTAGCGCACGAAGCGTTCCTTACAACATTATTACAATTATCCATAAAACACGTTTGTTGTTACGAGCCCCCCATATTTATTTTGTTTTGTTTTTAGTATTTGTTTTTATAACGGCAACAGAAATACGTCATTTGTAAAAAAAAATAACTGTCTACCTATCACGGCTTATGAGATAGAGCCTGGTGACAGACAGATGGATAGACAGACAGCGAAGTCTTAGTAATAGGGTTCCATTTTTAGTCTTTGGGAACGGAAGCCTTATAAACCCTAACAATATTAATTTTATAAAATGTATTTAAAATATTATAAAACGTTTCGTGGTTCAACTCTAGAGGCATAACCGTCTCCGAAGTGCTCTACTATCGTTTCATATTATACTTACATTTTTTTTATAATATAAACCTAGCAGGCGAGTATATAGTCCATCCATCCATCAGCCTTACGAGGTTTACTGCTGGACATAGGATTCTCCTAAATGGTGCCACTCCAACCGGCCCTGTCTTCCCGGCCTTAGGAATCCAACGGTTCCTCGCTGTCTTCTGCATACGACCTGTACTCGTTTTGTCTAAACGTGGTCGCCACTCGAGGAACACCTACCCAGGTGGTAGAACCAATGTAGTTCGACCAGGGAAGTACCACCGCCACACCTATTTCTAGGGTGAAGCAGTTCTTGCGTTTCGGTAGAAGGGTGTGGTTGCCGGCTCACTTTTATATGAGGCGACCATCTCAGTCCTCGGGAGTAGCAACGCATCTGTGATTGGCTTCATATAGAACCCCTGTTTTATATGAAGTTACTTACAAATGTCCATGGGCGGCAGTAACCACATACCATCAGGTGGGCTGCTTGCTCGTTTGCTACTTCATATTTATTAAAAAAAAACCTTTCTTCCCCATCGGTATATAGTCTTGATATTAAGTAGCCACTACCGCCCATGTACACCTGAGATCAACCTCAGATACGATGAATCTTATCTGAGGTCGGCCACAGATGCGTTGCGTCTGAGGACTTAGTTGGAACGCCTCGGAGAAGTGTCTTCCTTACTCTCTATACCCTTCAGACCAGACTAAAAACAGCAGCGCACAACACTGCTGTTTTTAGACAAAATTTTATAGATTCTAATAGAGGAAGTACCTGCGTAGTCGAACTACAAAGCATTCGTAATGATAATACAATAAAAAAGTAATGGATATACTAGGTAATCTACATAACGTACCAAAGTTAATAAATTGTTTGTTATTTGAAAGCTTGTCACTGTACAGAAGCTAAACGAAGTCACAGTCGCGTATTTTACCGTGGACAGGTAACGCAAAGCGCCTATCATGCCCTATTTACCAACTAAGTATTGGCTACAAGGCCTTGAAATAAGACAACCGTCTCACCGATGACAGTAACTCAGAAACGAATAGTTTCATAAAATTTAAGTAGCATACGAGCTGCTGCACCTGTAACGAATTTCATGTAGAACACAGGTTCCAGCTGGAGTTAATCACAGATGCGTTAAGTGCAGATCAATGCAGAATCAAGCATGCAGTTAACCTTTTGGTGAGTAGTAATTGCCGTCCATGGATACCTGTAAATAATTTTATATAGAACAGCACTTCTCCCTGAAGTCGATCATAGATGCGTTGCTACTCTCCAGAACTAAGATGGTCGCCTATGAAAGTGAACCGGCAACCATACATACATACAACATACCCTTCCTCAGAAATGCAAGAACTGCTTCTTATGCAGCAAAGGGCTATATTTGGCAAAGTTTTAGGCCATAATTCTGCGCCCTGCCAAAGTGCGATTTGGTAGTCTTCACATACCTTTTAGAACTTTTATTTTTATAGAACTCTAGGTGTATTGATTTCGTTGCGATGTATCCTTCACCATACAGCAGTAATAATTAATATCTACTACACATCATTTTTAAAAAATCAGTGGCCCATGTTTGGGATTTGAATCTCGTACTATCGATGGAGTGAGTGAATGAATGGACACACAAAGATATACACAAATATCCAGACCCAGAACAGAATTAAATTCATTATTCAGATACCTGTCTGGCCTTGGTCGAAGCCGGAACCCAGTGCATACTAGACCGGTATGGTGACCGCTACGTCACGTAGGTCGCCACTGTTGTTGGATATTAGGTAAAAGTATGCATTTGGCTTTTTCATATTTTAAAAGGACATAGCTACGTCAAACGGGTACGCTCATATTTAAAAGGACCTAGTACTCCATCTTTGTCCCTGTAGTTCCGGGATTAGAATAGGGCTACGGTATCCCTTGCTGGTTGCGGGCGGCAAGATTGGGAATTCAAAGTATTCATTCAAGCGATGTGGGGAGTTTGTGTGGTCGTATACCGTCATAAAGACCAGACGGTGTGGTGGACCCTGCCGCTCACCTGGATGGGCCCGATGGGGAAACGCGTTCGGAGGACTCCGGTTGCGATGCATTGGATATACCGGAGTACCCTTCGAAGCGCCAAAAACGGCCACCTGGGGGGATTTAGTGGCGTTGAGCGTTGGCTATGGTGTTGGGTACCGTCGAGTTTATAGTGTGCAATAAAGTGTATTCTACTCTATTCTATTCTACCTTTTGAAGGGTTCACCCTCGATAACAAAATAAATACTGCATCTTAACTGGAGCTAATTTAAGAAAGGTATCGCTTACTTTATCGATGGGGAAGAAAGGTCCTCGAGTGGCGACCACGTCTAGGCAAAAGGAGCACAGGTCGCCCCCCGACCAGGTGGAC